>OX393559.1:26073884-26249058 GCA_947650365.1 Chamaelirium japonicum | reverse complement strand
ACACTAGATCGCGTGTTAAGAGAGATCGCCCCGTATATAATTGAAGGATGCAAGATTCACATCTCAGTCTTCTGTTTCAGGAACTGGAGGTCCTTCATCTGCCGCTGTACAGCCTCTTTCGACAGAGCTTTTTGCTCTGGGTAACTCTTCCTCTCGCCTTGGGCTATCTCCTTCGCCATGGCGCCGACAACCCTCTCGATCACAGGCCTCCCAACCGAAGGGAATACACCGTTCAGCATCACGCAGAGTAATCTCACATCCTCCTCTTCTATGGGATCTCTACCGAAACAGCACACATGTATGGCCTCGAGAGCTTTCTCGACTCGAACCTCCATAGGGATCTCCGGCATCGCGGCCTTCAGCTTTGCTCGTCTCTGCATGTCAAGGCTAGGTTGTTAATCAGACGCTCGCTATTTCTAACGAGAAGGGAAGTGGAGCAGTATGATGATGACTCTTCTAGAAGATCATACACCCAAAATGTCTAAAGGAATGCAGACAATTTATTCCTTTCTTACTACAAACTGTTGGACTCTTTAATTCCTAATTACTGGTGCTTTCCCTATTACGCAATACCAAAATGGCTAAATATACAAAATTGGAAAGAAAAAAAAAAACTCCGAACATATCCAATAGCAACTAATACAGTAATACCTAATTTAGATTTAGCTAAAGGAAAAAAAAAACCATATCAAAGAGCCTTTTCAGTCCGGTTTTTAAAATCCTTCGTCATCTGCTCCTGCTGAAAGCGGCTTGCTGAGTCGCTGACAACATTACACCGACAAAAGTTACAATAAGAATTCCACCCTCTCATTCTTTACCATTCTATACAAGCCTACACCCTTCATCAAGCCAAGTCCTCATTTATCTTTGCCATACGACATGCTCTGTTACCGTATGCTTCAAATCCTTGGTGCAAATTTGAAGTTTTATTGAAGTCTTCTCTCTCCCCCCCCCCCCCTCCTCCTCCTCCTCCTCCTCCTCCTCCTCAATCGTAAAAGATGTACAAATTTGAGCCCATCTCCTTCCGGGCCACCACAAATTCTCACTGCATTTCCCATACCATTTTAATTTGGTTCTCCAGCATTTTATCCCCACATTTAAGAAACTCTAATGCTTGTCTGATGTACTCATTTTCAACTCTATCATTGTATTGTACTACAGTTCTACCACATATCTGCCTCAATATTTTCAAATTTTTGAAATTTCATCTTGAGGTACATGTTTGTGTAGCCCAGCTTTATCGGTCGACATTCTAATCCACATTTGGGGCCTTGTCCAAAATTTTTGCTGAGCGTATGTGGCGAACAAATAAAAAGAAGAAACACAACCTGTACATCAAATTTGCTATAATTCTATGCAACAATAGTCTCATCTTGAATAAAAGATCCTTGATAACAAAAGAACACAACATCTCTTGCCCTCAGTTTCAATAGATTCTCATTCAATTCAACATCCATTAACATTACAGAAACATAATTTTCCAATTAGGTCCAAATAAATTCCCCCTAAGAATTCAAACCTATTTGTGTCACGTGAAATAATGGTATATCCTAGATTATGTCAGGCATTTCATTTTTCTATAAATTCTGTGATGCCAAATGCTTTTTGGGTGCCTAATATGACATGATTCGGCACGACTCCTGTAGTCTTTGGAGTATCTTGCTTACAATAACTAAGAACGTCTGGCAAGGAACTTTGAGCATCCTATTAAAGGACACTCACAGTGCAAATGATGAGACTCCAACGGTGAAGCTTTCCCTAGTGTCAAACAAGATTAATCTGAATTATCTAACACTCCCGATGAATTTTCATGACATTCATTTTTTCCTTTTATTCCCCATCAATGCACTACAACATAAAACCTATGCTCAACAAAAAGTATCTTTGTTGTATACCAATGCTTTACCCCACTATTTCCCCCCCAGGCGGTCACAGGATCGAATCACGGGCTTGTCTTACGCCGAGTGGCGTATAAATAAAGTGGTGCACCTGTGGGGAGAAACAAGGCTCAGTCTTTGGCGAGGAAAAAAATATTTTGCGCTCCTGTAATTGGCAAGCTTTGAACCATGGTCTCTCTTGTGCAATGACGCTTACAGATATCACTCTAACCAAGGCAGATATGTCCTCTTCAAAAAAAAAAACATAGTATACAATATACTTACATAAAAGTGCTGCATATTACACATCTTGCATAGTTCCATTACATTTTCAATTTACGGTAGCCTTACCATGTAGGTGACTACATCTCTTTGTACATTTTATATATTGGGCACTACCCTAATGACAGATTGTTCTCTTCTTCCCATCATCTTTCATTGTTTGTTGTTAGAGAGAGAGAGAGAGTTGAGAGTAAAAGGATTAGGTTTACTCATTGGGGCAAATGCCCTATATATCACTATACAAGAGATGGGGTCACCAAAGGGTGAGCATACCCAAAATAGACTAAAAGAGCCTATACAAGGATTAAGAATGAATCTACATACTCTAACACCCCCCCTCAAACTCAAGGTGGATCATACACCAAGAGTTTGCCAAGGAGATATCGAAAACGCTGAATTGTGTGTCTTTGTAAAGAAGTCTGCAAGCTGCTCTGTAGAAGACACATATGGAAGTGAGAGCGTGTCATCCTTATAGCGATGTCGAACATAATGACAATCTAGCTCAATGTGCTTTGTGCGCTCGTGAAATACCGGATTGTTAGCTATTTGAATAGCACTCCGGTTGTCACAATGAAGCGGAGTCGACGAGGTCAGATGAACACCCATATCCTCGAGTAAGCGACGCAGCCAAACGATCTCACACGAAGTGCGTGCCATAGCACGATACTCGGCCTCGGTACTAGATAGTGAAACAATCCCTGCTACTTGCTTTTCCAGGAGATGAGCGAAGCACCTAGGAAAATACAGAAGCCAGTGGTGGATCGTCGATCAGTGGGATCGCCCGCCCAGTCTGCATCGGAAAAGGCACGAAGCTCCAATGAAGAAGATGACGAAAACAGCAAGGAGCGAGTCAACGTGCCTTGAAGATAGCGAAGAATCCTCAGTAGTGCAGTATAGTGAGATGAGCGAGGAGCGCTGACAAACTGACTAAGAACTCGAACGGCATGTGCAATGTCCGGGCGAGTGATAGTCAAATAGACAAGAGCACCAACAAGCCGGCGATAACGCGTGGGATCCGAAAGCGGCTCGCCATCAGTGGGACGGAGCTTCACATTAAGCTCCATCGGTGTATCCACAGTCCGTGAATCAGGAAGTGCAGCACGACTCAGTATATCAAAAGTAAACTTCTGCTGAGAGACCAAGTATCCCCGGGAAGATGAAGCAACCTCAAGGCCAAGAAAGTAGCGAAGCAGGCCAAGGTCTTTCATCTCGAACTGCTGCTGGAGGTGCCTCTTCAGAGAATCGATAGTAGCAGTATCATCACCAGTAATGATCATGTCATCAACATATAGAAGCAATATCGCATGACCATGAGTAGAGGTGTGAGTGAACATAGCATAGTCATTCATACTCTCTGTAAAGCCGGCTGCAAGTACTGAGGACCTAAAACGCTCAAACCAAGCCCGAGGAGCTTGCTTGAGCCCATAAATGGCCCGACGAAGACGACAAACATGCTGGGGAGGAGTCAAAAGACCATGAGGAGGACTCATGTAGACCTCCTCAGAGAGATCTCCATGAAGAAACGCGTTCTTCACATCCATCTGGAAGAGTGGCCAGTGACGAACAGAAGCAACTGCTAATAGAGTCCGGACAGAAGTCATCTTCGCAACAGGAGCAAAAATCTCCTCGTAGTTAATGCCATGCTCCTGAGTGAAACCACGAGCAACTAGACGGGCCTTGTATCTCTCAATCGACCCATCGGAGCGAGTTTTGATCCGATATACCCAGCGACAACTGACATGATCCTTCCCTGGAGGAAGAGGAACGAGCTCCCAAGTACCAGTCTGTTGGAGGGCCTGCAACTCCTCAGCCATAGCCTGCTGCCAGTGCGGAATCTGAACTGCCTCACGGTAAGTCTGTGGCTCCTGAAGAGAGTGAATAGTCGCAAGGAAGGACTGAAAATGGGTCGAGTAAGAGGCAACCTGAGAAAAGCCATAGCGATCAGGTGGATGCCTCTCACGTTCAGGATAGCGCGTAGGAATAGAAGACCCAATGTCACTAGCACCTGAGAGTGGCAACGAAGGAGGTGAACTTGAGGTGTCTGCAAAAGAAGGGGTAGCAGGCGAAGCAGGTGGAACTGGTGAAGCAGGTGTAGCAGGCTCTGGCTGGCGACGCGTGTAGGTATAAATGACAGGCGGGCACGGGGGCTCAGGCACCGTAGCAGGGATAGTAGGAGCGTCCGGAGTCACTGGGGTAGGAAGGAGACCCGAAGAGGAACTAGGAGTCTGAAGGAAGGACAAGTCTGAAGAAGAAGGTCCTGAGAAGAAAGGTGTGTCCTCGAAGAAGGTCACATGTCGAGAGATGCGGATACGACGAACAGAGGGGTCATAGCAACGCCAACCCTTGTGCTCAGAACTGTACCCTAAGAAGACACACTTGGCCGACCGAGAAGAAAGCTTTGTACGCTCTCCGGGTGGAAGTAAGACAAAACTGGTACAACCGAAGGTCCGTAGAACTCTATAGTTGGGAACAGTGGAATGTAGTCGCTGAAATGGGGACTGACCAGAGAGAAGTGACGAAGGAGTCCGATTAATCAAATGAACAGAGGTAAGAATAGCTTCAGCCCAGAAGTGACGAGGAACTGAGGTAGAGAACAAAAGGGACCGAGTAGTCTCAAGAATGTGACGATGCTTCCTCTCGGCAACCCCATTTTGTGCAGGCGTGTATGGACATGATTGTTGGGGTAGAGTACCGTGAGAAAAGAGGATGTCACGAAACTCGAAAGAGAGGTACTCCCGAGCACCATCTGAGCGAAAAACTTTAATCCGTTTCCCAAATTGAGTGTGGACCATACTAGTAAAATCACGATAAACCTGACACACGTCGGACCTACGACGCATGAGGGTCACCCAAGTGAATCGAGAATAGTCATCAATAAAACTGACGTAATAATGAAAACCAAACATGGACGAAATAGGAGATGGTCCCCAAATGTCAGAGTGCACAAGGTCGAAAGGAGAGGTAGATACAGACTCACTGGAAGGAAAAGGAAGAGCCGAGTGCTTAGCAAACTGACAACTCGTGCAGGGAGAAGGAGGAGTGAAAGAAAGATTACCCAAGTGTCCGGATTGGAACATGCTTCGAAGGCGCATCGCAGAGGGATGCCCAAGGCGGCGATGCCAAAGGTCCGCAGAGGAAGGAGCAGCAACACATGAGGCAGCAGAGGGCAAGGGCACATGAAGGTACTCCAAACTGTACAAGCCACCATGTCTCCGTCCTGTCCCAATCTGACGGCTAGTGCGAGGGTCTTCCACCACACAGGAGGATGCTGAGAAGGTGACGGTGAAACCTAGATCAGTCAGCCTACTAACAGAGACTAAATTGATCGATACACGAGGAGCGTGGGGTACATCAGGGAGTGAAAGGCGACCACTAGGATCAGAGGAGGTGGTGATAGATCCCCGACAAGAGACCAGCAAAGGGGAGCCGTCAGCAGTGCGAATTTGGAACTCTGGAGAAACATGACCACAATCAGTGAGTACAGAAGCGTCTGATGTCAAGTGGTGAGATGCTCCCGAGTCTATAATCCAAGGGATGCTAGATGAACTCATAAGACACTGAGAAGTAGAAGAACTTGCACATGCTCCCATTGTGGATGCCATAGATGCTCAAGAGATGCAATAGAAATTTAACACATCTGACGTTTACTTCACTTCACCACACTTCAATATACTGTTATGACTGTAGTTTGACAGGATAATGAAGCCTACAGAATTGCTGAATGTTGGCTGAGCTGCTATGGCTGAATTGCTGAATTGTTGAGCTGCTGAGTTGCAGTGAACAACAGAGCTGAACAGACTGAAAAACAGAACTGAACCGGCTAAAATAACATAGCTGAACCGATTGAAATAACAGAGCTGAGCCGAAATCTGAATCGAACCGGTTCGAACCGGTGAGTTGGCAGAGAAGTTTTAAGTGATGCAAATCTAACCGTAGGCCAAACAAACGGGTGAGATCGACCTGAGCTCACCCTATAGTTAGGGTTCGTTCTTCATTTCAGCAGCGCCGTCCTCTTCTTCGATTTCTTTTCCGACAAAGATGAGAGCTCAGCGGCCGATCACTGCAGCGGAGGCACGAACAGGATCTGCAAATCAGTTCTGTCGCAGAGATCTCGACGATGCAGCAGGCTGCCCTTTCGGTAGTCCGGTGAGCAAAGACACCGGGAAGAGGTGCGAGATCGCACCGGAGAATCGCACGGAGCGAGCTAACAGGGAGATCTAGGTTAGGGAGGAACCTAGCTCTTCTTCTCAGCCACG
This sequence comes from Chamaelirium japonicum, assembly GCA_947650365.1. Taxonomy (NCBI): domain Eukaryota; kingdom Viridiplantae; phylum Streptophyta; class Magnoliopsida; order Liliales; family Melanthiaceae; genus Chamaelirium; species Chamaelirium japonicum. The sequence continues at coordinate 26,242,643 of OX393559.1, read as the reverse complement.
AGTAGGTTGCGATGTCGGCCAAGAAAGCTCCGCATCCGTCGAATCCTCTTCGATCTCCTCTTCAATCAACCACTGATCAACTGAGACTGTTCATCCGAGGCCGATGTCATGTCAATCGCGATGATGCTTCACGATGGATTGAAGGAGGGATATGGAGGGATGAACTCAGGGCTCTGATACCATGTTAGAGAGAGAGAGAGAGTTGAGAGTAAAAGGATTAGGTTTACTCATTGGGGCAAATGCCCTATATATCACTATACAAGAGATGGGGTCACCAAAGGGTGAGCATACCCAAAATAGACTAAAAGAGCCAATACAAGGATTAAGAATGAATCTACATACTCTAACATTTGTGTCATGAGAACTATGTTTACAAAGCTTCGTCAAGTACGAGGTTCAATCTTGTCTGTGAGCTATCGACTTCTAACTCGGTATAGATTTGTGATGTTTGGCGATCTTATTGTCACCGGATGCCAAGATCTCGTTGTTCATTGCTGAGCAAAGTTGAAGCTCTAAGAAAACAATATTATGGTTCTCTATAAGGAAGCATGCATTCCGCCACAGTAATGAGCTCCCCACTGCCAACCAATGCCTTCATAGGCAACCACCATTATCCATCATCGTGGTTTGGATAATGTTGTCGCAGAGGTCTCTGTCGCTATCCTTGTTTGCTATTTGCACGCCTCTCACAGCCTCATGTGACATTTTGTCGACCAACAAATGTCGGTCCTTCTCTATACTTTTGCCAAATATGGTGATGACATCTCAGTCAATCCATTTTTTGTGTAGAAATGATCAACAATGTTGACATTTGTCTGTTCAGACTATCATTGCTGATCTTTACCTTTTCTATCAAGCTTGGTGACATGGTCCGCCTATATTCATGCCACCAAGGGGTAATTACATCCCCTATAACTTTCTTTAGGTCGTTAACTTGTAGGATATTTAAGTGACTTCAAGGTCCCAACTGTTCATTATGGAATCCAATCTTGTCGACATGATAAAAACAAAAAGATCAAGCCATACAAAAATAATCAAAATATCATCATTCCTCACGTCTAATAGACATGTTGTCTCTCACTAAAGTGAGACATTATAGATTTCCAACCTTATATGCATTGTAAGTAATGTCATCGACTGACATTTGACCAAAACCAACCGACAAACTCTGCCTACGAGAAAAATTCCAAAATTTCCACCGAATTTGTTCTCTAAAAATTCAAAAAATCTCACTGACATTTTCCCCCTGAATATATATATATATATATATATATATATATATATATATATATATATATATATATATATATATATATATATATATATATATATATATATATATAGGGTCAGGATCCTGTGCCTTAAATTTTTGACTTCAAGGTTATTTGATGCCCTAGAGGATTTAGAATTTGCTGATTTTTTGTGGATGTAATCATCCCACCTTAGATAGAACATCCACAAAAAATCAGCACAATCTAAACACTCTAAGACATCAAATCAAAATAGAAAGCAAAAATTTAAGGCACAGGATCCTGACCAAAAGTGTGTGTATATATATATATATATATATATATATATATATATATATATATATATATATATTCTTAATTGACCGAAATCGACATCAAACAACATTTAAAACCTTAACCAACAAACTAGATCTCCCTATCTGCCAACAAGCCTTTTAGATTTCTCAACATACCCCTCTATTGTTAGATTGCCTTGTGGCCATTTTTTTGCGCCAGTTAAGGGGTTGGCGTCAGGTTGACAAGAAATCGAAAATTCTTGTCAACCATCCCTCTCAGTAGACCCCATCTTGTTGGATAAGACTTTGGATGATGATGTAAGCCTCAAAGTCAAAACCTCCCAAACCATCAAATGTAACATATGAGATGCCCATCTTTCCACATTGCTCTCTCTCCCTAATAGAAATAAACATCTGTAACTAACTGACACAGGTACCGTTAGGAATCAGATCTGCAGAATCTTTTCCTTTGATAGGAAAAAGATTTATGTTAAAAAATCATTCCTCAGCCAGTACAGAGAGGTTCATAAAAGTAAAAACTTCATTCTCAAGAAGTGTAATCAATGTCACTGAGTCACTGACCTCTTTTGCAGCAGTCATAATAGCAATAAAATTCTGTTCCTCAAATTCAATATCATTGGAAATGCGGAGTCTGGCTACCCCTTCCAATATTTCCTCAGACTTTAAAAGACCAGCACCAACAGCAGCCAACCAACAGCACAAAAGAACATATAATGGATCCCCTGCCTACATAAACCAAAAAAAGTCAACTCAAAACAGTACATGAACTATGAGAAACCTATACAACTGGAGATTCATTTTGCTTTAAAGATTCAGTATTTTTTATTCTCAAATATGATTTTATTCAAAAAGTCCTGACAATCAAAAAAACAAGATAAACTCTTTTAAGAATGCAAGGGAGGTAACCAAAAATAATAAAAGAAAAAGACCGATTTGGCCTTAAAAACAAAAGGGGTAATGTGACGACCAAGAGCCAAGACTCCTAAGGTTGTGATGTCAAGATGGATGAGGTGAGGCGAGATGTATAAGGCCACAAGTTAGCCCCACATCGCCTGGACTCTGGAGAGAAGAAAATCCTGAGCTACTTATATAATTTCCCCTCCCAAATATAGAAAACGCGTACTAGGTGGTTCGATGGTAACCATGCTAGTGCAAAACCTTGAAGTTGAAGGTTCCATACCCAATAGGCCAATAGAGGACAATATCTTGCGTTTGAGGGCTCACCACCTTTCCTGCCAAGACGCGTTTTAAAACTGTGCGCCACTACCGAATTCATAAGAACCCCGTAGTTAAGTGTACTCGGGCGAGAGTAGTACTATGATGGGTGACCTCCCTGGGAAGTTCTCTTACGGGCACGAGCAAAGCGAACAATATCTTGTGTGTTTGGGGCGGATGTTACAGGTAATATGCTTAAGGTCCCTGACAACATATCAGTGGGGTGACAAGGACGGGCAACATATCGGTTTAACCTAAGATCCCTGAGAACATATCAGTTTCGATGAAAAGGGTTGCCAAATGTCCAAAACGCCCTCACACCTGACCTCCCCTTTCTCCAAGTTTTTCTCGAGTAGTGGTGGCGAGGCAAGCGCGAGCAATGGTGGCAGAGACGGATGCAAGCAGCAGTGGCGACGGCGGCGGTAGTGAGCAGCAGCCAACTCGATGTATAGTTGCTCACCGCCGCCGCCCCAGCAGCGGAGACGAGAAGGAACGGGATTCGGTTTAGGTTCGGTCTAGGTTTAGGGTTCATCCCATGGCCTATAGGTCTTAGGGGTTTGGTTAAGGTTTAGGTTTAGAATGGAGTGGCACAAAACCTAAATTTGAAATGCAGTGAGAGGTATTTTCGTCCATTTTCGTTCTGACAATTTGGCTATTATTTAGCTAAAACTGATCTGTTTTCAGAGACCACTAACTAGGTCCCCCAAAACAAAATGGTGTACATTAAGCTGATATGTGTATGTATATTGCACATTGAATGCAAGGTGACAACAGTCTAAATAACCAGCATAAAGGAGTCTAGAGGATACGCTTTGTCAACATATTGATGTATTATCGGCGTCATGAGTGTATGTATATAGCATATTGAAGGCAAGGTGACAACAGTCTAAATAACCAGCATAGAGGAGTCTAGAGGATACGCTTTGTCAACATATTGATGTATTATCGGCGAAATCATGAACATAATTTTTGTGTACCTTCTTTCGACACGAAAATAATATTGAATTTCCTACTTGCAGATAAATAACTATTCAATTTCAATCACATAATCTTTCCCATTCTAATTATTTTACTTTTTCCTGAACTTGTTTCTTGTTTTGAAAACAGTGACTCTACAAGAAGCAATAGGGTTGGTAACCCTATCAAAAACACCATGTTAGGTGCAATTTCATATATACGTTAGGTAATCCATGAAATTTCACAATACATACAAAATAAACATATAGCTTTTAACTCCATGCTATGCCAAATTCTTTGATCATTGTTCCTGGTACAAAAATTTGACAAGGACCAAAATATACAAAGATAGATGACGCGAATAACGACGACTTCACAACAAGGAATTAAGTAGCTAACCCTTTTGTTTACTTTTCAGAAACACCATGTTGGGTGCAATTTCATCTATCGTGAAGCTAGCCATGTAATTATAAATATAGATAAACTGACCACATAGTTTTATACTCCCTGCCATGCCACCTCCGATGATCATTGTTCCTTGTTGAAAAATTCGACAATACCTACAATTATACAGAGATAGGTGACAAAGACCAGCTAAAAAAGAAAATTAATTTCAAACTATGTGTGAACACTTCCACACTTGAATGTGGGCGTACAAAACCCGTACGTTCTCCCTAAAGCCAATCAAACATGCACAAATCCATGTTTGAGGGAAAATTCAAGAGCAAAGGAAAAATAAAGAAATCTGATCATTGTAATCGTTTTGGAACTTTGAAACCTTTCCTATCAGGAGTTCAAAATATGAAATTAAGGTAGTCGGTTGAAGATTTTTGTCTGTTCTATGGTAAAATAACCCACCTGCTTATAAGGAAGGCAAGGGTAAAACTTGAAACGATATAGGACTCCAAAACCTCTAAGCCATTCAGTCAGAACAAGTTTATCCTATAGGTCCCTCCTGGTTAACCACAATCTTTCCATCTTATTTCTCCAGAATCTTCACATAGTTGCAGTTTTCATTGATATTAGAGCCGCTCCTTCGACCTGCATCACCATTTATCATAGTATGTGATGCATCAAATAATGCAATTGGTGCAATTCTCATGCAAGCCCAATTGCTTCGCAAGTATGGTGCTATCTGAGTGAATCTTTGTCTGTCTACATATAAGGACATGTCAACCATTATTCATCTAGTCAATAAAATGACATCGTACTTGGACGGCATTTCATCATTAAGAAAGATCACAAAAGTTTGAAGTACGTCTCAGAGAAGATACTTGTGACAGAGACAAACTAGGGATAGTCTACAAGCGAGGAGCAAAACAAGGCGGTTGATGCACTATCTAGAAAATTTGAATATGCACCATTTCCACAATTTCTTTGGTGTTAGATAACTGGTTAGATAAAGTTCATATCCTATTTCCCAAGACAATAAACTAGAATCATTGATTGATCGTTTCATAAAGTGACCACTCCTCGATATGAGTTTAAAGATGGACTTCAACCATATGAAAAGTGAGTGTTCATGAATTGCACGGAACAGCTGGTGCCAGTCATTCTGGATACAATAACTTACAGAAGATTTCAAAAAGCTTCTATTGGCTAAAGTTAAACGAGAATATAAGAAATTATTTAGAAGACAGTGATACATGCCAAAGAAACAAATGAGAATGATCTTGAGGCACACCTAGGCACATTAAGATGTAAATGGTTATGATTTATAAATAACATTAATTTTTTTATATACTTATACTATGTTTTGTTTGCAATTTCAGTTACATTCGAAGAAGTGAAATTGTCTTTTACAGAAAAATTGAATGATCTTGTCTTTATTCAATATAACAAGATGTTGAAACATAGATTTAAAGAAAGGATGGCAAGTAGAAATAATATTATTAAGAATCCCATCATTTTAAGAGATGCGGATGTAAATGATGATTGGATTATTCCAACTAAAAAACTTGCACAATTTGTTTGTGATAGAGATGATCTTGCTTGGCAACAAGTTGGAGAAGCAATATGGATTAATGATGCAATAGGGCCAAGTACATGGAGAAGAAAGAAAAGATCTGACACATATCCTATATTTTCTCTTTTTAATGATGATGAAGACATTGAAAAGGAAGAAGAATTTGTTATTAATGTTGAGCTTCCTAGGGAGGAGCAAGTTGGAGGACCTAATGATATAAATGTTTTGGTCGGAGATGATGAGGACGCTGATGTTGGAGGGTAATGTGAATGACTTTATTACTTACTAAACTAATCACTATATCAGTTATCATGAATTTAGAAGTGTTTGTCTTTAAAAATATGAGTCACTTGATGAGTTGAGTTGTTAAAACCCCCTTAAAAACTACATAAAACCCCTGTATGTGTCAAAATCCCTAAAAAAGCAAGAAAATCCCCTAGGCGCACCTAGGCCCGTCTAGGCGATCCCAAGGCGCTAGGTTCACCCGGAGCGCCTAGGTGCGCTTAGCGCCTTTGACTGCATAGGTTATAACCTCAGAGGATTAGATAGGTTGAAGCCACAACTAAATCGCAGTCGTTCTTTGCATGTCATTTGGGCCTGAGTGAGATTCACTTGTCAGGCTGGTTATAACGAACGGTTACAATTCAGCTTTGGTTTTAACCTATCTGATCCTTTAAGGTTTCAGATGGGTTAAAGCTAAAACTGAAACACAACCGTTCTTTTCTATGCCATTTAAGGTTGTGTGCGATTCACCAATCGGGCTGGGTGTAACTAACGGTTGTGATTCAATATTCATTAAATTTTTATTTTAGTTAATTTCTATGAAGTTTCTTTGGTTATTGAAATATATAGGAATTATAAACAAACATAAAATATAAATAAAAAATATTAATTTATTTTACCATGTCTCTGCCGTACCTGTGTCCTTTAGTATTTGTCGTGTCGTGTCGTATCAGTGCCAGTGCATCTTAGACGGACCCTAATGGGGCTAGCTTCGGATAGGGTCGCCCGCCACAAACCTGACCCGTTGCCATTCCTATCCCAAACACAATCCCAATCAGGGCTGGTCGGATAACCCAAAAAACCATGTTAATTGGCATCCCTAATTTCAAGCCTTGAGGACAAGAATTTGGTCGAGGAGCGACTAACATGCCTTTTGCATCTCTTTTGTGTTGGGTATGCTAAAATTAAGGATTTTGGTGTGCAACACTGTGCATTCACCTCGGGTAATAGTTATGCCCCTCATTTTCTCTTTATCCTTCTAGGTTGAGAGCTTGTACTTGAGTTGATATAAAATTATAAACTCGTAAGTGTTGACGAAGTGTTTCCATTAGGGTTTGAGAGAAACAATCCTCTCGAAGGGGTCTAATTGTCCTTCTCACATCAAATATCAGGCAAGAATTTGCTACCATGATATTGCTGGGATCGAAGGCTCCGATAATCAATATCAGATCACCGGTTCTTCGGTAGAAACGATGCAGCAAGAGATCGAGGTCTGAGACTCCTAATATCACCCCACCAAAGAAGATAATAACTCACAAGAACAACATGAAAATAATATATCTGCAATCAAGGAATAGGATTTCACTAACAGAGATTACAATAGTTCAGTTGTGGGTCACCATTTGTCGAACCCCCGCACACCGTATCTCTGCCCTCTACAATCTCAGAACAATCACACGACGAAGACAATCCCGACTAGAGATGCACAAGATAACACCGAACCACGCAGAGAGTAGAAGTTTCGGAGAAGCGGCCGAGATAGGAATCCAGAGAAGATCCGCACTCCGTATCTTCCTCTCTCTCGCAAGTTCTATCTCTTCTCACGTAGTCGATCAGCTCTCTACCAAGATTTGATCTCTTCCACGTGCCAATGCCATACAAGCCTCCTCCCATTTCCCTTATCTAACTAGGGTTATGGTATGCCGTCGTACACCGATGGGAGATCCCAAAACCAAAATTTTCTAGCCAAAAACAGGAGAAACCCAACTCAAAACCCGTCAGCCCAGGTCCCCAAAACCGGGGCCGGGCAAAATCCCTGGACCCGGGAAAGTTCTGCCAGAATGTGAGCCCGGGCTACCGAAGTGAGCAAAGGTGAGCCCGGGTGCCCAGACTGCTGAAGCTGCCAGCTCCGTTGAGATCCGGCTTTTGCAAGCCAAACCCAACAGAGATGAATGATGTCGAAGATAATTTCTTACGGGAAGGGAAAAGTGAGGGGAGAGGTCAGGTGACAGACCCGGCCGCGGCGGTCTTGGAACTCGTAGAAGGCCTGGGAGTCGGTGATGCCGCACTTCTTCCCAACCCGCCGGCGGAACTCGGCGAAGTCGATGATGTCGCTCCCCATCCCACCCTCGTCGCTGAAGATCCTCGCGATGAGTCCCACCACCGGGAGAGACGCGATGACCTTACTCGCGATGCTCGAGGCCGAGTTCGGCCGCCTCTCCATGTACGCCACGACACGAACCAAAACCCTCGCTGACCCTCGCTCTCCTCCTCCATCCCTCGAAGCGGCGCTCCGCCGGGGAGGGCGGAGGTGGGGTTTGGGCGGGAAGATGGAGGAGGAGAGGTGAGGTGGTTTCGGGATGGCTACAGTCCCCATGGCTACTCGTGCCATGTGAAGTGGCGCTATCCCTTCCCCAACTAATGGATGAGATCGGAGCACCGCCCGGTCCTTCACTTCATCATCTCCAAATTCGTCGGCCGTTTTATAGTTTGGCAGTAGGCCTGTAAGCCTGTAAATGGACCGGAGCCTGTCCGGCCCAGCAGGCTGAGCCTGGCACGTCCAGGGCTTGGCCCGTGGGTAGGAGTTGACTTGGGATCCCAATTGTTGCACCCAAACCTTATTGGGTATAGGGTGGGGCTATATACATCCCATGGAATACCTAACGCAGCTCACGTCTATAGCTGACATGTCTTTTTTCCGTAGGCAGCCCCTATCTATAAAACAACCCCCTTTTTTTTGGGCTTTGTACGATTTCGGACTAGAAACCTAACGAAACTATCGCTCCGGAACCCATTTGAAAGAAAATATGAAATCGGACCAGAAAGTATAAAGAGGGCCATGTTTACAGTTTTGGGTAATATGAAATGTCGAGATTGTCCTCCGAAATTAAACCAAATTATAATTTTTCATTGTTTTGCCCTTCGACTCTAACCTCTTCCCTTCTAACGAACCGACGATCCCTTCTCTTCCGACTACCAAAAAACTACCCCTTTTTGGTAGTTTTTTTTTTTTTTTCTCCGTCATGCCCGTGCCGCCGCCTGCCACCACCCATCCAACCCATCGTTGCCATCTCCTCCTCCTCCTACTTCCTCCACCCCTTCTTTTTCTTCCTCCTCCACCCTCCTCATTTTTCTTCCACTTCTTCCTCCTCTTTCCACCCTGGTGGCCGAATGCACCTTCTATGCATTCTACCGAAATGGCCGAATGCACAGTAGATACATTCGGGCGGTTAATGTTGAATGCTATGATTTTAAGGAAGGTGAGGGGAGGAAGAGGAGGACAATGAAGGGAAAGAAGAGAAGAGGAGGATGGAGAGGAAGGAAAAGGAGGGACGGGGGGGGGGGGGGGGGGGGGGGGGGGGGAGGGGGGGGCGGACGCGACTATGGTGGGTTGCTGGTGGCAGAGGCCTGCACATGGCTGGTGACAGAGTGAGGTGTGAACTACCATCATCAAAAGAGCAAGTCTGAAACGAAAACACATCGGGTATTTTTTTTTTTAAGTTTAAGTTAGGACCATCCCAGGTATTTTTGTGGGCTGTAAAGTGACCCCACCCTTACAGATATCCACATTTGCTCGGGTTAGTAGGGTGCAACTCGGGTTAGTTTGGTTCGATCTAGGGCCAAACAGAAACCGACCCATGCCTATCGTTTCAACCATTTTTGTGCCCGACCCGATCCGTAATTTGATTCCAAATATCACTCACATGATTCAAAGCATTAAAATTGCAAATGAATACGAAACTGATAAAAAAAAAAAAAGTATGCATTCTTTCAAGATTACAAAACAAACAAACTCGAAGTAGTAACAAGACTGAATGTGGCAAAGGGCCACCACCCCCATTCTTTGATATCATAGGCTCATTTGAAACCGAGCCGGAACACGGAGCATTGGTGGCCGGATGTCTCCAGGCTCCCCTAGCTGGCCACATGCGGCCATCTGATCGTCGCCTCTGCTGAGCCGCAGGAAGACGACGCACCCGGCTTCTGCGAGGACGTTGCGGAACTCAATCATCTTCTCGTCACAGGTTGGCTTGAACTGAGATCCACAGTGCGGATTGAAGGTGATGAGGTTGATCTTGCAAGGAATGCCGCGGACGAGTTCTATAAGCCTCCTTGCGTCCTCGATGCTGTTGGAGAGGGACAAGGAAACGAGATCAAGGAACTGGAGCACAGGTAAGTGGTGGAAGTGTAGATCAGTAGATGCAAGCACTGGCATCCACATGAAGCTGCAGATATCAGTTCCACAAGGCAAACAATCGGTAAATCCAAACCTCAAATACTTTTTACATGATCGACGGAAAACAGAAAAGTGAGCAACCAAATGCTACGAAAATGCATAGGATCATCGAGAGCAATTTTTACGCTTCCAAATTTCTTTTCCTTTCTTTTTTCTTTTTTTGTTACTTGACAGAAGCAGCATCCAAGTGAACAAGTCTTCTAAGCTTAGCACAATAGGGAATTATACCAGCATTCTATTGAGACATAGTAACAAAATTCTCCGGATTTTTGAAAATTTCGCATTTTTAAAAATTAACAATTGTAAAGCCGGGTGAAGTTATTCCGCAAATTCTTCGGCAATCTCGGACTTGCCTAATCAATATATTCATGATTTTTGCAAGTAATTAACGATTTCTTCTATTTTAAAATGACAAATATAATATTTTAATTAAAACCATATATTTAATGTGTGTATATAAAATTGATAATGTAATAAATTACACTTTACCCCCCTGAAGTTTAGCCCAAATCACTTAACCCCCCTATATTTACTAAACTACATTTTGCCCCCTTCAATTCAGTTTTGATTAGATAGGAATTACGAAAAGAGGATTTCTAGTAGTTGACAAAAGAGGGTATTGTGCTAACATTTAAAACCATAGGGATAGATTTGGGACAAAAAAAAACTTCAGAGGGTTTAAGTGATTTTGGGCTAAACATCCGGGGGGTAAAGTATAATTGAACCTATAACATATTTCATATTTAAGGCTTTCGAATTCTGTCGAGCTCGTTTTGACTTTTTCATAGTTCACCAGAACTCCAAATTTCCTTTCATCGACTTACTCCTGAGTCCTGAATGCCGCATGATAGTGTTTCTTGTTAGAATCCAAACATATTTTCCTTATTGGGACATTATATAGGACTTGATATTTTTTCTTGGTCACATTGTGCAAACCAATATTGTTAACTAAGATGAAATTACGACCCATAATTAGAGACACTTGGCCATGCGACTGTCCCACCGAAGCTGCCAAATCACTAGAGCGCAGAGCTCGAGCAGATTATGTACCCCACTGAAACCGCCCTCGACTTGTGGGAGGTTGATGCAGGAGACAATGGCCTTTGGGAAGGTTTTGGGACTGTGCTTTGTCCTAGAGGCTAGAAACATGGATCACATATGAGTATGAATCGTATGATCTGTTTTTTAATAACGTAGGTGGTCGTAAGTGCGATCTAAGTTGATGGATGAAGGGTAAAATGGGGAGGAATGTTGGTAAGAAAGGATATTGCAATTTGATAAGCACTCATGGATAAAATAGGATGATTTGGGCTTCTTGTCCTTTGTAGCAGAATTTTTAGATGTAGAGGAATGTTGGAGGTTGTAACTGTAGGATCTAGGCTTACAATCATTCATGAAGGAGCATTTAGGGCAAGCAGAACACAACCTAAAAGCAAGGAAATAAATATAACAAATAGATGAAATTAAAGGGATAACTAGTAATAAGGGATTCAACAGGTATCCTTATCTAAAGGAGTCAGAATGCTTCTAGTATTTAAAGAGAGAGGAGGATGGGTGGACTTCCAGATGCCCATGGGTCTTCGGCTAGCTATATAAGGTCAAGGGATCTCAGGAAAACAAGGAGATCAAGTGTCCTCTTTGTACCAAACGAAGAAATAGGGCACTTTGTTTGATCCAAACCAGGGACCGGTTGCCTTAACTGATCAAAACAAGGACAGAACAGCACATTAAGTTACCTATGAAGGATTGCCTGCCCTTGTTGGAAGGCCCGGTCATTTGTAAGCAAGGTCCAGAGCCCAAATTGAAGCATTTTTTAGAATGGAATCATTAGATGATCGTGAAAGTAACTAATAAGCAAGTTGATTTATTAATAAATACACTAATGTATCTCTGTTCTGCAGTCAATGTAGTAAATCAATAAATAATGCTCCAAGGATGTAGACCGTATTCCAAGATATCTAAACGTTGCTACGAAGTCAGGGTGCTCTTTCTACAAAGAATTCTCATCATGGTGTAGAATAATAGCTAAGTGTCAATTAGGGAAGCTCCCTGGTCTATGGAATGCCTACTAGGCGTCACTCCAAATGAGAACCTAATGACCTAGAAGAGGAACAAACGAGGTGTAGTTTGTTAAATCAATGAGGTCAAATATCATGGTTTGCATGGTATTATTTGTGAACTCATGTAGTAGAGGTCTCTCTGAATAAAAGGGAACTCCCAAATAAGGTTCCTTGAAGCTATATTGTAAAAATCAACTTGTAAATCTTAATGTCACTCAATTCCTAAAAGACTAATGAAAAAGTGGTGGTGGTTCCATACATTCATTCGAAACTTCAGTTAGCAAGCATGGTAATCCAAACATTGGGAGACAACAGATAGTACGCATGGGTAATCCAAGCATTGGGAGACAACAGATAGAGCTAGATGCTTTGATATCTATGCTCCATCATGAGGGAGAGTGTTGAGATTGATCATACTATATGTTACGATTCAATCATTTTTTGTTTTATCAGGCCAACTTGTACATTGCAGATGCTAGATAAGGCCTTAACAAAATATCTTAGGTCCATATGGGCTCCGGTAAAGATTGTTATAGTGCTCCAGCAATAGGAATCTCATTAGGGGAAGAAGCCAACCGTCTCTTCACGTCTTCTTTCTTACCTCTTTCCTCAATTATTTTTCTCTTTATCTGCAAAGATAATATTATATCATCATCCTTTTGTAAATAGACTATATATTTTCTCGGATACCTGGTGTTTATCAAAGAACAGTTGCTATTTTTCTTATATTGATCAGCCTCTAAGGCTGTTTTCTTGAATGGATCTATATAAGAAAACTTTTAAGTCACCCATTGTCACCTCAACTCTGAACCTATTACCTCATAACCGATAAAACTGAACATGGTTGATGTAGGAACTACTTTCGAGTGAGCAAACATCAAAAGCCAGGCTGGTTGAGAAAGCCGTTTCAGAATGATCTGACTTAAAATTCAGCGCTTCATGAACTTTGATGGGTGTGTTCAAGTTCTCTAAAGCCCAACCCATCGAATGGACCCAAGAATTAACACCTCAATATACAAGGGTGCTTTTGTCCAGAATATGAACCAAAGTGCATGTGCAAAAACATATATTCGTTTAAATTATTCAAAAAATCTGAAAGGATCTGGATTTTAAGATAAATAATGAAGAAAAAAAACCTATGGTTAGTATTGGAAAAGTTAAAGCTTAAGCAAACCTTCGAAATTATCACCGTGAAATATGTCGATTATGAGGAAGTTGCCTTTGGCTTTTAGACAAATCACATTATTGTTGTGCATCTGCAAGCTATAGTTGAGCAAATTTGGAGTATTTGTATTCACCATTTTAACTTCTGATAGGGAAGGTAACCAATGTATTATCTCAGAGCCAAGCCATGCAGATTAAGATGTGTACATATTGCAGGATAAAGCTCCAACATCATAATGCAAACTATAAATGGGATTCAAATGACTACCATCAAGAGTGTAATAAAGAGGAAGAGGAGGTAATTCCAACCTGTCGTTTACTCCTGCAAGCATCACATATTCAAAAAGTACTTTATATTTATGTCTGATGCAAAGCTCCTCCCTTAAGGTCTCGAGAAGCAGGCTGAGATTGTACTTCCGATTGATCGGCATAATCCAATTTCTGACCTGCATTTTTATAAATCAGCTACATGATCAATAGCCAAATGCTTGTAATTTCTGGTTGCTCAAAGTAAACTTGTAAATCACCTCATCTGTGGTAGCATTGAGACTAACAGCCAATGCGCAGTTGGACTCACGAAGGAAGCGCTTTAACTGAGGGACAAGTCCACTAGTTGAGACAGTCACTTTGCGAGGGCTAAAATGTAGGCCTTGCTCATCAACCATTATAGCTACAGCTTTTATGACATTATCTAAGTTGTGTAGTGGCTCACCCATACCCTAGGAACAATAAAAGTAAAAAAAAACAGATACAGCTTAGAGTGTCACAAACAGATGTCATTAGTGTGCTCAGATCAAACAAAGAATACCTGCACAGAATTGACCCATAGACGATAATCAACAAAAACAAGATAACTGCACTAAGATTAAGTTCAATGGGCAAAGTATAACCTGCAAAAAAAAAAAAGGCTCTACTCGGTTTAATCAGTGCAAGGTGATTTGACATGGGGAAGGGACCCGAATTACCTTTGAGGAAATTAGAATTGCTTCTCGGGGGTCATAAACACGTGTCAGGCACACTAGAAACTGACACTTGCCACCTGTACCAAGTGTCTAGGAAACATTGCACATCAATCACAGTAAGAAGATCAAATGATGTGCTAAAGAGGTCCAAATGAGACAGTGAAGTAAGAAAGGGTCTAGGATCTAACAGATGGTGAACTCATCTAACGAAAGGTGTGAGTCAAGGAAAAAAGATCACCAGAAGGTACTAAATCCCAAATCAGTGGATGAATCAGGTGGGAGGCAAACATGATATTTGGCGAAACTGACCGAAGAACGAGACAACAAGAGATGCATATGGGAATGTTTGGGCCTGATAAAGCTTGAATAAGGTGCAATAAAACCATTGAACCAAAGAGGCCTAAAGTCCAACAATAACAATCCGCATTGTATGGGTACTTAGCAAAATGTAACAATATTTCTAGTCTTTTTCATAAACCCTAAGCTTTTCAACAAGAAAAAATTGTTTATTAACCAACCTAGCAATAATTTAAAACATACCAAATATCAACTAGGTGTAGTTTGTACAGAAGTGTTGGATCGTTTTGGAGGTTATAAACTTATAATAACATTCAGCTACTTCTGGAAGCCTTGACAGTTGACACTTGGCATCCAATTGAAGTGTCCAGACAACACGAACGTACTGATCATGCTGCGATGATCCAATGATGTGCTAAAGAGGTCCAACATGGTGCAATGAAGTCAAAAGAGTCAAGGACCTAATAGATAGTGAAGCATTCTAATGGATGGCATGAGTATGGAGAAAGGAGCACTATAGGGCAATTTCTACTAAATCAGTAGATGAATCAGGTGGGATACAATGATATGGGCACCAAGAGATATAGGGATGTTTAGGCCTAATAAAGCTAGATTAAGGTCCACCGAAACCTTTGGATCTAAGAGACAAATGTCGGCGACTAATAAAAAGCTGGATCCCCATATGTAAGGAAGAAGGTATTGAGATCATGGTGATGGAACGGCTTATCCAAATTTGGCTTGGAGCCACTAAATTAGCTCCCACACAAAAATCTCAGAGATGAATACAGATACACAAAGATGGGATATGAAAATATGACTGGACAATTTGCATATATATAAATAAAAAAGCTGGGAAATGGAAGGCATGGGTATCATGCAAATATAAGTTATATATACATAACTATGTAATAGATAAGCTCAAAACCCACCTCCAATTTTTTTTATGGTTATGGTATATAACCGATTGCATCACAACTAAATATCTTCATGTTTGGATAACAACCATAAAGCATCACAATAGATACTTCTAGTCCATCTCCGTAATTTGAGAGAAGAAAAATTGTAGAGGTATAGGTCGATGCTTCAAGGGATTCCTGTGAAAAATCAAAAATCTTATACCCGTTTGGATTGGTTGGCTAGCTGTAAGAAAAGGTATTGGGCAAAACACAAAACGTTCAAAATAGAGCAGCAGTTCAATCTCTACTTCCCCAATTTTCCAAAAACTCAACATCAAATCCACTAGCAATTTACTATCAATTTCTTACTTTTTTGGCTCCAGGATTATAAAAATTTGTTATGAATTTGAATCTGGGTAGCCAAATAAACGTTTGGTCATGGATTCTTTTCCGAGCAAAATGAAATATACTCCTTAGATTAACAAAAGTAAAATTTGTTCACTTTCAGGATCAATCCAGCAATATACAACCAGAAATCTGAACAGTTACATTTTCCCCATTCCCAGACAACCCAAAAAGTACTATACAGCATGCGAACAAAGCTAATCAGGGGACTTATCCAATCAGTTTCGAGGACTATGTGCACTTTTTCATGAAAGGACCCATAAGTCATAACCAATGAGAACCAGGAGAGTATGAGGTTACAAGATTTGAGCTTGTTTGTGCTGGTGAAAGCTCTATTTTTTTTTGGTAAGAGTGAAAGCTTGTTTAAAGTACTGGTGAAAGTTCAGTCGTAAATTATTTGATTACAGCATACACTCTTACAAACGTAAATGACAGATTGATGAAGTAGAAAAATAAATGTGATGCACTCTTACGAAATTTGAGGTATGCTTCTAAGTAAAGGAATTATTGAGTAAAATAAGAAGATTTGAAATTTAAGAAGCCATGTTAAAGAACCGATATATTGCCATCTTTTCTTCTTCTTTTTTTGCTTACAATATATTGCCATCTTGATGGTCACATTTCTCGTCAAAGTTGAAAGTTCTAATCAGTACTGATGAAGAATGCTTCGGAGATGATAAAACATGTATTGCAAGCAAATTTTCTTTTAGTGACATAAATCCAGTTTAAATAAAGAAATAAATAAGAAGACCAGCAAGCTCACCATAAATACAACATTTGTAATTGAACCAAATTCAACTGAGAATAATCGACGAGCAAAAACAGCCTGTTCAACTATTTCAGCTGTCGTTAAATGTTTTCTCAAACCCATTCTACAGGAGAGTAAATGCAAGTAAGATTAACTCCAGAATGCAAAAAATCAGACCAGCAGCAAGAATCCCACAACAAAGGGAGAAGAAATGGTCATATAATAGATAGCAGACTTGCCTCCCAGTATAGCAAAATTGACAGTTCATGGCACAACCCACTTGACTTGAAACACAAACTGTAGTTCTCCCACTACTGCAAGGAATTACAACTGTTTCTATAACCAAGCCATCTTCCAAAGTGAACAAAATCTGCAGCCTCCTGTGATTTCTAAAGTTAACGAGAATATTCACCACATTTTTCCATATTAGAAAAAACAATTTTCAAAATCTACATGTCTCGCGGAAAAATTTCTTAAATCGCAACATTAAGCTTTGTATAGTTGTTGAGTGAAAGAACATAATAGAAAAGGGAAGGGGATCTTCTTTCCCAGTGTCTGATCATTCCATAGAAAATGCTAAGGGGGGAAAAAAAACTGACATAATATTGAACTCATAATTTTTAATTTTCTCTAACCTAAAAATTGAAAACTCTCTACCCAAAGATAGGTATTGGGAGGGTAAAAAGCTATGATATGTAGACACGGACACGGGTGTCGAGTATCAACACGGACACGGGAGTCGGACACGGCAACATCATAAAAGATGGATACGGAGACACGTGGATACACACACCAACAAAATTATGAAATTGATATAAATTGAAAAGTACTACCCCTTTGGAATTCAACTCCTACACGGTCTACCATTTCCCTCTATTCACTCGATTGGAGAAGGGAGAGACTCACAACCTAAGAAGCACTGACACTGGTAAGGGGACACGGTTACGACACGACACGGGTACGCCGACATAGTAAATCCAAAAAAAAAGGACACGGGTACGGCGGGGACACGACAAAATAAATTAATATTTATATTTATATTTTATGTGTGTTCAAAATTCATATATATTTCAATAACCAAAAAAATCTCATAGAAAATAACTAAAATGAAATTTTAATGCATACTGAATCGCAACCATTAGTTACACCCAGCCCGATTGGTAAATCACATACAACCCTAAATGGCATGGAAAAGAACGGCCGCGTTTCAATTTTGGATTCAACCTATCTGAAAACTCAGAGTATCAGATAGGTTAAAGCCAAAACTGAATCGTAATCGTCCGTTACAACCAACCTGACAAGTGAATTATACTCAGACCCAAATGACATACAAAAGAACGATTGCGATTCAGTTTTGGCTTCAACCTATCTAACGTTCTAAGGCAGCTTGTGACTCGACCCTATATCGAACAACCCGTCAACCCGTTGTGTTCGGTGCATGTCCAATGAGTGATCAACGAATGTCCGGCGAGTGTCCAACGAGTGTCCACACGTGGGACACGGCACATGCGTGTCCGGTGCGTGTTCGACACGGGTACGGCAGGTATAGGGAAGTGTCCGTGCTTAAGTGTCCGTGCTTCCTACCTCACAACATTCGGTTTAATAACATGGAGCGATGGTATCATGCCGAGTGGACACGGGAATCCATGTCGACACGGGTTGACACGACTCCGAGGGCTCAATTAGAGGTGCCCCCCAGATCATAGGTAAAAAGTGAACATGTGCACCCTTTCTTTCTCTAAAAAAAATTCTTCAATTTTCTAAGTAACCAAATAAATAAAATTTGAAGTTCTCTTTTTTTTCTTTTCTATTACTTTCATCAATTATAGTATTAGATTCTTTTCTTTTCTTTCATTCACTCTGCAACCATACAAAGCCTAAAGGAGAATCAGTGGAAGTAAACAACAAGAAAAAATAAAACTTACCTTTCGAGTTCCATCGGATGCTGTAAGAATATCTTTCACTGATAAGGCCCTGAGAGCAGCATTTTCACTTAACATTTTTCTAAAATCTTTGTTTAAACCTGCAAAAGGTTGAAACAAGTATATATCAGCACATTATACTAATGGTTGATTTTATTCGTTGATCAAATTTAAAAACCTACTAAAGAGAAAAGGATTCCAAGTTGATCAAATGAACAACTAAAGATAAACAAAGAAGGCACAGGGACAATCAAAATCCATACAACTCGATGAGAGAGAGTGGAGAGAGAGAGAGAGAGAGAGAATGAGAAGGGGGAAGAGGAGTTGTTTTTACCTTTCAAAAAAAAAAGGAGGGGGGGGAGGGACCATTAGTTATGCCCTCCTATGTAAAAGTTTATACTTAAGAGACTATGTGCTAATGTCTGTAATGTCCTTGAGAATCAAAGAATTAATCCAATTCTACTAAATGATTCCAAGAAGTAAAAGAAGATCTGAACCTCTACCCCTTTTCTTTTTTCCTTACCTTGATACAAGTTATCGCTATTGCCAATAGCATTCCAAAGGCATAAAATAGTTGTCTTGAGGAGGAATAATGTATTACTATCGGAATGATATTGCATCTTCCGTTGTAGCCCACCATTGCTAACATCCGACCTCTTCAAAGAATAACGAGACAACAAAAACTGTTTTCACGTTTGCAGTATGATCCTCATTCACTTGTGAACGTCACATGATGGCATCAATGCTTCCAGGATACGAAGGTTCACAGTTGATAATTGTAAAAATGAGTACAAGATGTAGTAGCAGGAAGAGGATGACAAAAGAGGAAGAACATGGTGAAAATTTTCCTCTGCTAATTTGCTATTATATTTGACAAAATTCCACTATCTAGAGAATGAATCTCTCTCAAAATGCAGTATAACCATCTACTCAAGGCTCTAAAAAACAATCTCTTCAAAACCTACTAAAATCCATGTCGGCTTGAACTGCAACAGGAGTGTAGGTTTGAGGATCATAACATGTTTCCGGTAGGCCATACCTACCTGAAGTAACCTGTGCATGTTAAACTCTAAAAGCTTTTAATATGTGTGGGATTTTTTTTCCCAAGTGGGTTGCATTAGTTACTTTTGCCGCATCTGTTTGCCCTCAATTATCAAATTAGTTAGGTGTATTATCGAATCAACGTGCAAGAGACCTACATCCCATACCAAAATGGCCCTCCAAAGGAGAAAGTGGTTGCCAAATCCTGCAAATAAGATAATTGTTTTCGATGTACTTAGATTCCCTACATGACCATTTCCAAATGCAGACTACAATGGTTGCCTCAATTGCATTGGGTTTGCCCCCAAGCAAATTGGTTTCAGTGTAGGAGTGGCATGCGCATGACCTAGATCCAGTCCCAAAAAACCTGGAAAATTCAAATGAGGTATTAGAGCAGGTGTCCTTCAAACACAAAAACTGTTATTGCATGATGAATTACATAATCCAAGACTTCATGCAATGCAATATATAGAGCTTGCCTCTAATGGAATATGTGCCCTTTCTGGAAATGCATGTAGCATCTCGATCATATAGTAATAAACTAATAATTAGCCCAATGGAAGAGTAATCCACATTGGTAAGTTATTCCACCACCCCTTGTCTGTAAGTTGAGTCAAAAGAGAACACCAAGCACCTCGCAGTCACCTTAGCATGTTCCTCATTATCCATGATAACTTGGAAGGGTTTGGCTGATTTTCTGTATTCAAGTGAAATTGGCTAATAAGATATATGGAGAGTCTGAAGAAAATATTTCTATGACTATCTCTAATTCTCTATTGATCACCATACGATGCTTATATAAAGAACACACTTCTGTTGCACTTTCTCATCCTTTTGCTTCACGAGCTTCTGAGTAACAATTGTGCCACCTTGGTCACCTGCAACTATAAATAGCTCATCATTCTTTTTTTTCTTTTTCACTTTTTTTTGGCTCCTTGCTCCTCATTAGTTAACTCCAAATCTTCCTTAGCACCAGCACAATTAGCATGAGGTTTTCTATGAATACAGTATGTCAATATGTCATGTGTATCCATATCCAAAGCACTTACCGACATTGTTTTCCTTTTCTTCCTCAGTACTTGGAAAAATTAATGTCTGTGTAACACGAAGGTAGACTTAGATTCAAGTTGTGGCTTTCTATAAGCATCCTGCCTCTTTATCTTCTCCTCAATCTAAAGTCTGATACACTAAATTTCTTCAATAGTCCACAATTTATGCCCAATCTTATCATCATGGAGAGTAATCGAAGACCTATTGAAGCAAGTGCTCCCTAAGAAACAAGCATGCTATAGCATGAGTAGCTAACTTAGAAAACTTCTCTTATAATTCTTTACTCTATCATCTCTTGAGTCTTGACAACTAAAAAGCACCGACACTAGTACGGGCCCACGGGGTCACGGGTACGACACGACACAGGTTCACCGACACGGCAAATCCTAAAAAATGAGGAAACGGGTACGACGGGGACACGGCAAAATAAATTTATATTTTACATGTGTTACAATTCATATATATTTCAATAACCGAAAAAATCTCATAGAAAACAACTAAAATGAAAATTTAATGCATACTGAATCGCAATCGTTAGTTACATCCAGCCTGATCGATGAATCACACATAGCTCTAAATGGTATGAAAAATAATGGTTGTGTTTTAGTTTTGACTTCAATCTATCTGAAACATCAGAAGATAAGTTAAAGCTAAAATTGAATCGTAATTGTCCGTCACAACCATCCTGACAAGTGAATCACACTCAGGCCCAAATGGAATGCAAAAGAACGATTGCGATTCAGTTTTGGCTTCAACCTATATGATCCTTTGTGATTCTATCAGATGAATGGGCCTCTATATATGAAAATGAAGCCATGTTAAACAAAGATTTTTATAAGTTGTCAAGCTAGGAAGCACAGACACTTCCCCAGGCCCCCCGTACCCGTGTCAGACACACATGTGTCGTGTCCCACGTGCTTCCGGGAGCCGGACACGACCGAAAACTCACTGGACACGCATCAGACACGGCGGGTTGACGGACTATTCGATATAGGGTCAGGTCACAAGCTGTTGTGGTTCAGTTTTGGCTTCGACCTATTTGATCATCTAAGATGCATTCATCCAAATATGTAGGGCCTTTCAACCCAGCAGTCAAAAATCTGAATCATGAATTTGACAACACATGGAAAAGAAGAATGACAAAGACCCCCTTGATTGAGAAAGAAATTCACCCCATCAAATCCAATATATACATTCATTATATTGAGAAATTAAAAAAAAATTATGATGATTATCACTCAAATGATGGTGTGGACCAAATACATCATGATGATATTTAAAATAGTATCCTGCACAACTTTTGTAGAACCACAATTATATAGTCTAACATAAATTTTGAGGTCGGTAGAATAATTCATAAGATGTGGAGGAACCATATATAAAACATCTCAGACAGAATTCTGAGTTGTAGATCTAGGTTTAACTACTTTGGAAGAAGGATCAAAAGTACCCACATGGAAAATATGATAGTGGAGATTATGTTGGCGACAATGATGACATGGAGGGTTATTTCCTGTCATAATATTGAAAAGTTTCTAAAAAATCTCGATCAGCTCTATCCCCTTTGATTGCTTCACCACCCTGAGCTTAATGCCAGTAGCCTTGCATTCAAATATCCAACTCTTTGATCCATGTACGTTGATCCATGAAGATCGTTGCAATAGAAGAGATAAATTTAAGATCAACATGCTTTATTGAAGGACTACGCTCTGGTACCAAAGTGATGATGATTTTACAAAGATGTAAAGCTTCAACATTCAATAGTGGTGAAGAAGACAAGAAGTTGTAGGAGAAGGAAGAATATATCAAGAGTAAGAGACTATGGTCAAAGTTTCACCCATCAAGCTTTAGGATTTGAGGAAGTTCACCTACCTGGAGTACAGTATCTTTCAAAAACTCGAAACTCAAAAAACCATCTACTCAAAAGCTCTAAAAACCTAAAGCCCCAATGCACCTTATATACATAGAGCTATAGATAAGAAGATCCAAATCTTAAATCTTAGGTTCAGAATTAAACAAAAACAACTCCAGCAATGACCTTCAAATCCTACTAAATCCAAACCTGACTGAATTATATGGAAGTTCATCTCAAAGTAGGCCCTTGACTGCATGTCCCCTCAACCCCCAACTTCCTAAATGCCCCCGCACATCAGAAACTAGTAGCTAGTTCAGGAATGGTTTTCCCCGAGGATGACTGCATCTCTTGCTAGCTTTCATATTCTAATCAACTATGGATGTTTTTTTTCTCTTATGACAATTGGAGGTTAAGAATCGTACGATTGAGTACCAAAGTATATGTTGGGTTTTGAGGATTGAACAAAGAACCAATCAGACGGTCCAGACCATAACCAGTGACACTAGTATAGGCATGGCCCACAAAACATCAAGTAACCTAAGTGATCAATTCCAAAATTCTCTCTGATTTTCAGATAAAAGTTATTCGGATGTGGTCAGCTTCACCTCCTAACAAACAAAGTGAACACCAATACCAGTGCCGTTCAATAGAATAAATAACAGCATGGCAATTCGTCGATCAGGAAATGTACTTCAACAGACTTGCTTGCTGAAGCTACACCATAAGAATCAATAATAACCGACTCCATAAGGCACCCGTATGAACTATCAAGAAGTTGAAATAAGAACACCAAGAGAATCAATAAGCTACCAGAAGAACACTTCACTACACAGTACAAACCATAAAGATGATTTATTTTCACACACCACGGGACAGGGAAGTTGGCAAAGCAATTGATGCTTAGGTGGGGAGGTTGTGGGTTCAATTCCTCTGTTACCCAGGAGTACGTAGGGAAACTTCCGAGTGGGTCGATGCGCATTCCCGGAGGGATTAGCCCGAGCCCGAAGTGGGTCCATTGCCCGAAAGGTTTTGGGACACCCGCCGATCTCCAAAAAAAAAAGATTTACTTGCATTAGCATATTCTTAATGGGGTTTTTTTTTTTGCCAAAATTCTGTTAATGGGTTGAGAAAGAAATAAACCATGCAACATTTTTCTTTCAAGTAAAGCTCGACGAGATACCTGCCAGTTCATCACTAGAATGTGCCCAAGTATTGTTCCCGTAGAGGCACTTCCACAACATCAAAGCTTGCCCCGACCTGAACCCATGTGACTGAACCCACTTCTGTTCCAAAAAAAAAAAAAAAAAGGGAGTTTGTATCCTTTGATTCGAAAAAAGAAAGAAGAGGGTGGTGGGGAACGACTAAGAGGATAGCGAGGAGTACTGCACTTCGAGTTCGGGGAATTCCATGTCCTTCAGCAGAACCTTTGAGCTCGCGGGATCACCTGATGCCGACCAAAATCTTGTTCTCAGTCAAAAACACAAAAGAATTTCCAATCGAGGGGGGGGGTGAGATGGGAGCTCTGCTACGGATTCGAGAGGGTCTTACCCGATACGGAACGATTTGCCGATGCGCGAATCGGGGGGCGATAGAGCGTGGAGAGTGAGCGGCGGGGTGGAGTGAAGCGATGGTGGGAAGGGAAACCCAGTGAGGAGAGAGCGTTGGAGGTCCATCTCATCAGGGCCATGGGAGGAAGGCGCGGTGGAGCAGCGGTGGAGGAGGCCAATGGTTTGGGTTTTTAATCGTCTCCGCCCTTTGAGGAACCCAAAACGCCTGTGCCGGACGGACTCTAGGCCTGTGGGTGGACTAGGTGGCAGCACTGGTGACCGGGCTGGGTTGGGTCGGGTTGGTGCTCAAACCTAAGCCCAACCCGTAGTTAATACACCTCAACCCTAACCCTGGATCCCTAACCCAACTCAACGATGGGAGTTCTCAACCCAACCCAAAGCGGGTTTGTTGCGTTGGTCGGGTTAATACTTAATATTTCATTTGTCATACTAAGTCTACCTTATTAAATACTAGTAAAGCCCATACTTGTCGGCATGCAAATTCGGCGGGGACGTCCACATTCGATGGAGGACATCTACATTCAATCGTGGCGGTCATTTTCAGCAGGGCGGCTGTAGACACACGAATTTTGTCTAACCCGGACCCGACTTGCGTGCACCTACGCGGATACAAACCCGACGCGCACTCCGACTCGGACCCGACTAGCACGCACCAATGCGGACCCGGACCCGACTCGCGCCCGACAAGGAAACCGGGCGGGTCCACCCTTAAGTGGGACCCACCCGGGCGGCCCCTACTAGGGGACCGAACCCCATGGGGGCCGGCCCCTAGTAGGGATCCGAACCCCATGGGGGCCGGCCGGCCCTGCAAAGGAAAGAAAAGAAAAGGAAAGAAAAGAAAAAGGAAAGAAAAGAAAAGAAAAGGAAAGAAAAAAAAAGGAAAGAACTACCGCCATGCGCGGGGGGAGGTTGTGCATGACGTCTACCCACACGTGGGTCTGCGCCGATCCCTCAATCCGACGGACAAGAAGAAGAGCCGGGTCGCCATCGATTTCGTGTGCAAAATTCAGCCATAATTACCCCGTCAGAAAAGGAAAACGAATAAAGACTTATTCCCCTCATCAATGGATGAATAAATGTTGGGTAATTATGGGAGAGATATTAAAGGGATTTAAAATTAAAAACTTCTCATATCTCTCCCCTCCCCCTTTGCCTATAAATAGAGGGGGAGGGGGAAGGCTCAAGGGTCGAAGATTGAAGACGAAGCGAGGAAGCTCTGCAGAAGAGGAGACGCTTCTTCATCGACCCAAGGCTTCACGAGGCACGGGCAAGCCTATCCCTTCGGGACCAGCTTAGTCCATTGAAAGCCCTCATCAACGTGAAGACCCTTGCACAAGAAGATCAAGACTTCGACTCCGTGCACAAAGAAGAAAGATCGGAGAAGAAGACCCTTCGACTCCGAAGACGCCAGAAGCAAAGGCCGGCCGAGAAGAAGCTCGGAGCGGCACTACCCCGTCGGCTCCAACAAACCCTCAACTCCGATCAAGCTCCAAAGTCCGGAGAAGAGGAACGAAGCGTCATCAACCCGTCGCCTTCGACAAACGTCTCCTCCATCCACGAAGAAGAAAGCCTGGAGAGGACTACCTGAAGCGTCGCTACACTCGTCGTCTTCAAAGCAAAGCCGGCGCTACAACCGTCGCACGGAGATCGGTGCTACCCCCACTATCTTCAAAAGCATTCTTCGACTCCGATCACGCCAAAGAAGCCCGGAGAAGAAGAGAAGTCCAGCCGACACCCAAACCGTCGAAGCACCGAAGAAGTAGCTCACATCGTTCGAGAAGAAGACCGAGTTGACGCTGAGGCCAAAGCCTACGCAAGAAGCCAAAGCAAAAGCCCTGGTAAAGCCCGCGCCAAAGCAACGCAAGTGCCAAAGCCAAGCGACTACGTCGGTCTCGAGCAAAAGCACCGCACATTCTATCCGATACGACGCGAAGTCCGGAAGAAAGAAAGCATCGCAAGTCTCCCCCGTCTACGTCCAAGCGCAAGCGCCAAAACAAAGCAAAAGCCAGAGCCACGCCAGAGCCAAGCCAAAGCCAAAGCTGACACCAAAGCACGATCGACGCCGCGAATCGACGATCAAGTACGCCGAGGCCAAGCAAGGAGAGAGGAAGACACGAAGATCGAGGAACGAAGCTGAAGACCCCCCTAGCCGAGGAAGCGCGAAGCACGGAAGGGACCAAAGAAACAGCGGATATTCCTTAGCCTCTCAAAAGCCCTCACCTTGTAAAGACCCCTGTCCTGGGCAACCCCTTCAGAGCTCTCGCACGAACATCACGTAGAGACACGGATCAAAGGGACCCTCCAGAGGATCTCTCCCACAATCCCCTAATCAACACTCGCTATAACCCGGACTTGCCACACCCGAGCCACCCGGGTCCCGGCCACTCTTGTAATCTCGTGTGTTCGCAATAAAGACGACCCGCATCTTTTTTCCGTCACCATAGATTTCTGGCACGCCCGGTGGGACCTCCTCTTCTTTCATCCATACGGCTGAAGAAGTCACTCCAAGTTCGCAATGGCCGGGACAAGCAACGATTCGTTTGCTCCAAGCCTTTCACCGATCACCGAGTCTCCTCTACTCCGACACGGTGGTCCTGTAAACCCAGAGGGTGATGATCCCCCGATGATACGCGTCTACACTCGGCATACTCGAACTCTTGCGGATGTCTTCATGCCGGAAACTGCTGCTGAAGATGCTCGCCAAAGCGCCGACGAGGCCGGTGCATGAAGAAACGAGCCTCGATCCTGGAGTCCATGTCCAAAAGTTTGGGGAGGACCAGCCCCAACCCCGAGCCCGTTCGGGTTCCCCGGCGGAAGTCGTACCTCCTCTGCAGGGGGCAAACATCAATCACCAACCAGAAGCAAGTCGGCGCAACTATATCTCTGACGATGACGGCGAGGATGCTAACATGCAGCATCGAGACGTCCTCCGCCACCATCCTCCATCTGCTCTTCAGCTCCAAGTCATGCAAATGGGTGAGCAAATGGCGCAGATCGCTCGACTAATGGAGGAGAAGGATCGCCACATCAATACTTTGCTTCAGAAGCTAAGCGCAAGGGATGCTGCGACAAACGATCAACCCCTTGCTTCTCCAGGGGCCACTCCAGCTCCGTCTTCAACTCCCGCTCTTGCAGAGGTAGTTCCAACAACTCAAGCGGTTACGCCAGCACTCTCATCAATTCTCGTCTCGGCGGAAGTCGTCTCGCTAGCACCAACCTCGGTGGCCACCCAATCTCCGGTAACAGCAACAATGAATGCTCAGCAGATACAAGCGTTGATAGCTGACATGATGCGCTCCCACGGCAGTGGTCTTCCTCCAATCACGGCAGCATACTCAAAACCTTACACCGCGAGGATCCAATAGCTGCGTTTCCCCATCGGGTTTCAGCCGCCAAAGTTCCAGCACTTCGACGGGAAGGAAATCCAAGACAGCATGTTGCTCACTTCATCGAAACTTGCAACAACGCCGGCACATATGGCGACGAGATGGTGAAACAGTTCGTTCGCACCCTCAAAGGTAATGCTTTTGACTGGTACGTTGACCTTCCTCCAGGGACCATCGATAGCTGGGATCAGATAGAGAGGGAGTTCCTCAATCGCTTCTACAGCACCAGACGCACCGTCAGCATGACCGAACTCACCGCCGTCAAGCAAAGGAAAGACGAGCCGGTGATCGACTACATCGACAGATGGAGGAACCTCGTGTTGAATTCACGAGATCGTTTGTCTGAAGACTCGGCCATCAAGATGTGCACCCAAGGCATGCACTGGGGCCTGCTCTACATCCTCAAAGGTATCAAGTCTCGGTCTTTCGAAGAACACGCAACTCGGGCTCACGACATGCAACTCAGCCTAGCAAGCCACGGGGACTCGAAGAACAAAGACTTCTTGAAGGTGGAGAAAAAGGACAAGCCACCGGCACCGAAACCGAAATAAGTCAATATGGCTGATGTCGCTTCAACCCCCAAGCCGCTCAAGATCGGTGGCAAGCCGGATCAGAAGAAGAGAGTCGCCATACCGCCGCCTCTGCCGCCAAGACAAAGGATGACTCTTGAGGAGCTCGAAGCCAAGGAGTACCCCTTCCCAGACTCGGAAGTCTCCTCCATGTTCGGCCAACTGCTACAAAGAGAAGATGATAGAGCTCCCTCCTTTGAAGAGGCTCGAGCAGATGCATCGCGTCGACGACCCTCTTTTCTGCAAATACCACCGGATGGTAAGTCATCCCATCGAAAGATGCTTCGTCTTCAAGGAAAGAATTATGGCACTCGCAAAGCAAGGAAAGATAAAGATCGACACCGGGGAGGTCGCTATGGCCAACATGACGTCCATCACCTTCGGCTCCTTCTCACCGGTACTCGTTGCTGCACGACAAAGAACGCCCAAGTTGCGCATCAACCGTTAGAGGCCAGCCGCGGAGCCAATTTCCCACCTGAAAAGTCTCGAGGCGACGTCAACGTACTCCTGCGCTCACCGAGGAAGAAACGTCGCTGCCCCGGGGGCAACCATTGCTCACGCTAGCACCTCTTCCAAGCGACGCTACGTCCCAACGAGCGCTCCAAAGAAGATACGAGCAAGGAGATCCAGAAGTCGGTCTGCTGGGCCAGCCTTCGGGGAAGTTCGACTACTATGTCCTCTACTCAAGGCCTCCGTCCATTTCAATTGAAGAAATCAAGCCTACCGGCTGGGGATCGGAAGACGAGCCAGTGGAGCTTCAGGAAGAGCAAATCCCTTCCAATCAAGCTACGTCCTACGTCCCAATTCGCTCTCCGGAAAAGATACAAGCAAGGAGATCCAGAAGTCGGTCTGCTGGGCCAGCCTTCGGGAAAGTTTGACTATTACGTCCTCTACTCAAAACCTCCATTAGTTTCGATCGAAGAAATCAAGCCCACCGATTGGGGATCGGAAGACGAACCAGTAGAGCCTTTGGAAGAACAAGTGTCTCCAAGGGAACCAGTTGCTGTTGCCAATCATTATCTTAGCGGAGGAGAATCCATCGACGAAGAGGCATGGGTCGTGCTACCCCGGCGACGAAAGCCACGACAAGAAAGGCAGTACAAGCAAGACCGTGCAACGAAGAGGGTTCCCGAGCGAAGGACCTATAAGAAGAAAAACAAGACTCCAGGAATAAAGGCATTCAAAGTGCCACCCGCAAGCCAAGACGATCTCCTCCAGCAGAACCTTCCAGAGCCAGCAACCTTGCAAGAATTCTTTTCCGTTCACTTCCTCCCAGTTGATCAACACATCAGGGTGTCTTGTTGCATGGTCGAAGTCCATAAGGCGTTGGAGGAAAAAGGCGAAGTCGAGATATCTGAAGAGGGCGACTCCACTGATGAGGGAGATGATTCCGATAAAGGGGGCACCGTCTCTTATGACGAAGCAATCTTGCACTTGCCACTCGTAGAAGCTTTGCATCTTCCGAAGAAGGCTCGCCTGGCAATGGCTGCAGCCTTGGCCTACCCGGATAGCTACAAGAGGAAAAGGAAGGGCGACCAGAAGGGCAACGCTATGGCCTCGTGTAATGCTTTGATAACCTTTTCGGATGAGGACTTGCAACTCGGGACACGATTGCACAACCAACCTGTCTACGTTTCGGGATACATCAAGGAGACGCCAGTGAATCGAATCCTGTTGGACTGTGGCTCCGCCGTCAACATCATGCCCATCCAGACGATGTGGCAACTCGGCATCACCAGTAACCAGCTCTCGCCCAGCCAATTGGTCATTCAAGGGTTCAACCAGGGCGGACAGTCCACTATCGGAATCATCTGCCTGAAGCTTTCAATCGGCCCGCTAGATACAACGGTCCTCTTCCACATCATCGATTGTCAGACGTCATATCGCCTCCTGTTGGGCAGGCCATGGCTACACGAGAATGGCGTCGTAGTGTCCACCTGGCACCAGTGCCTCAAGTACTATGAAGAGGTATGGAGAAATGCATCGTTGCTGATGACAAGCCTTTTAATGAGGCCGAGGCATATTTGGCCGACGCCAAGTTCTACCAAGCGAGAGACCTAGTCGCGGAAGTCCTTCCGGTAAAAGCCTCTCGAGTCCAGAAGGCTGAAGAGGTAAGGCAGGGCGAGGCTCGTCCACCTGCAAAACCGATGCAACCTTCCGACAAGGCGAAACTCGAGGTCCAAGAAGCATCAAAGTCAAAGCAAAGGATGCACATCAATCTCGGGTCAAGAGCTATGCAACATACCCCGTTGCCCGTCCAAGCGACACCAGTCCTGCGGCTCTCACCCCAGTGGCTCCGCAAATATGAGCGATCGCCTTCTACTCCGGCAAGAAATCTGGCCCCGCCGTTATCGCAGGCCAATGTCGTCACTCTGTAAAAAATGACGTTGCCACTACCTAGTCTGACGCAAGCTCCGAACCCGAGCAGACCTGTCGAATCAGTCGACCCCAATGAACTTGGATTCAAGCCGAAAGGAAGTTGGGGGCAAAACGCTGCTAAGTTGCTGTTCAAAGCCAGCTACAACAAAGAGAGCGCCATGGGCACACTTCCCCCAGTAGCAAATCCACATGGGATGACAAGGACTCAAGCTCGGCTGTTTCAAAACGGTGAACAAATTCTTCTGAACCGTCGAGGCATCGGTTCCGGTCAAACTCCGATAATCATCAGGGCGGCAGCAAGGAAGAGCTTCACCTCGAACTACATCGGGGCGAAGATGGTGGGCGAAGCAGCTGAAGGATCGACAATCTCCGATGCACGCTCTACCTACCCCAGCCATCCCAATAGCAGAAGAAGACGGCGACAGGCTCAATACCAAGCCTTGCTACGGAAGCAAAATAGAAGCAGTAAAAATCGGCAGAATCAAAAGCACACATCTGTCTTTGAAAGGCTTGGGCCAGTTAAGCAATCAAAGAAGAAGTCAGTGTTCGATCGTGTAGGATTGCCAGTCAAGGACCTCGTTTCAACACCTACCTACCCACCCATGGCAGCCGTCCATTACCTCTCCGTTACTCAAACTGACAACGGTGATTCTTCTCCTTCGGACGACGAGTTGCTAGAGGCCCCGCCAGTCCTCGAAGAAGGGGGGCAATCCACCGTTGATGACTTGAAGGAAATTAATTTGGGCACAGAAATGGAGCCTCGACCTACATTCATCAGCACACTCTTGACTCCTGAAGAAGAAGCTGCATACATCAAACTGCTTAAAGAATACAGAGATGTCTTCGCATGGTCCTACAAGGAGATGCCGGGTCTCGATCCTAAAATCGCAGTGCACCAGCTCAGCGTCAAACACGGAGCCAGCGCTATCAAGCAAGGACAAAGACGCTATCAACCGGAACTGGTACCCCAAATAGAAGGCAAAGTTAACAAGTCGATCGAAGCCGGCTTTATCCGAGAGGTCAAGTACCCGATATGGATCTCTAGCATCGTCCCGGTCAAAAAGAAGAACGGCCAAATTCGAGTGTGCGTAGACTTCAGAGATTTGAATAACGTATGTCCGAAGGATGACTTCCCCTTGTCAATCACGGAGCTAATGGTGGACACGACGACAGGCCACGAGGTGCTAACTTTCATGGGCGGATCATCAGGCTACAATCAGATTCGGATGGCACCCAAGGATAAAAAGCTCACAGCATTCCGCACACCGAAAGGGATCTACTGCTACAAAGTTATGACGTTCGGCTTGAAGAACGCAGGAGCCACCTACCAGCAAGCTATGCAGAAAATCTTCGATGACATTCTTCATCAAAACGTGGAGTGCTACGTCGATGACCTCGTGGTGAAGTCCAAGAAGAAGTCGACACATCTACAAGATCTCGAACTAATCTTCAAACAGCTTCGAAGGTACCAACTCCGCATGAATCCACTCAAGTGCGCATTCGGAGTCTCCTCAGGCAAGTTCCTCGGCTTCGTCGTACAACATCGAGGCATTGAGATAGATCAATCCAAAATTGATGCTATCGTCAATATGCCCATACCAAAGACAGTGCGGGACCTCAGAGGTCTCCAAGGGCACTTGGCGTATATCCGAAGATTCATCGCCAACTTAGCTGGCAAATGCCGCCCGTTTAGTCGCCTCATGAAGAAAGGAGCGACATTCAAATAGGACGACGCTTGCCAAGAAGCACTCCAAAGCATCAAAGCCTATCTACTGAAGCCGCCAATTCTATCAGCGCCAGTTCAAGAAAGGTCGTTAGTCCTCTACATTAGTGCCCAGGAGCAATCCTTCGGGGCACTCCTAGCTCAGAACAATGAACTTGGCAAGGAGACGGCTTGCTATTACTTGAGTCATACTCTCGTCGGCGCTGAGCTAAATTACTCCCCGATCGAGAAGGTCTGCTTGGCACTCATCTTCGCCACGAAAAAGCTGCGACACTATATGCTGGCTCACACTGTCAGACTCGTCTCGAAGGCTGACCCCTCAAGTACATCATGTCAAGACCAGTGCTCTCCGGATGTCTAGCAAAATGGGCGCTACTTTTACTCGAATTTGATATCACCTTCGTACCACAGAAAGCAGTCAAAGGGCAAGCTCTCACGAACTTCCTCGCAGAATATCCCCTCCCGGCGGAATGGGAGTTATCAGAGGATCTCCAAGACAAAGAAGTATTCTCCATCGACATCGCCCCATCCTGGAAAATGTTCTTTGACGGCGCAGCAAGACAGGACGTAGCAGAAGCCGGAGTCATCTTCGTCACTCCAAATGACGAGATACTCCCCTTCTCATTTTTGCTGTCGGAACCATGTTCCAACAACATGGCAGAGTATCAAGCTCTACTCATCGGCCTCGAACTCGCCAACGATATGAAGCTTCAAGGACTCGAGATTTTTGGTGACTCTCAACTCGTTATCCAGCAAGTCTTGGGGGCATACGAAGTTAACAAAAAAGACCTAGTGCCGTTGCACGAGCGAGTTTTGGAACTCCTTGGCAAACTAGAGACCGCTTCCATTCAGCACATCTCCAGAAATCTCAACTAGCAGGCTGACGCACTCGCAAATCTGGCGGCACACTCCCATTTCCAGAAGAATGTCAGCTCATCATCCCCGTTTGCAGAAGAATAGTAATCACCAAAGAAGAAGGTCCGATCGAAATTCCAGTTCAAACCAACGCGGTGCACGTCCTCGAGATTGAAGAGCAAGACTGGAGGCAGCCTTTTGTGGATTATCTCATCCATGGTAAACTCCCCGAAGATCCGAAGCGCAGAGTTGACATCCGACGGAGATATCTGAAGTTCTACCACTTCAACAACGAGTTGTGCCGTCGAAGCTACGATGGCACACTCCTGAGGTGCCTCGCGACAGAAGAGGCAGAAGCGGCACTAGAAGAGATAAACGCTGGAATCTGCGGCTCGCACCAGTCTGGTCCGAAGCTCTACTTTCGTGTCAGGAGGATGCGATATTACTGGCCTACCATGATCAAGGACAGCTTGGAGTTCGCGAAAAGATATCACACTTGCCAACTGCATGGAGACTACATCCGTCAACCGCCGGAACCTCTGTATCCAACAATCTCATCGTGGCCCTTCGATGGATGGGGACTCGATATTGTCGGTCCCCTGCCCAAGTCATCCAGGCAACACCTTTACATTCTGGCAGCAACGGACTACTTCTCCAAGTGGGCTAAGACAACACCTCTACGGGAAGTTACAAAGCACTCCGTCATTAGCTTCATCCAAAATGACATCATCTTCCGGTATGAGAGTCCCTCGATACATCATAACGGATAACGGAAAGCAATTCAAGAATACTGCTGTCAGCCAGTTCTGCACCAGATATGACATTAAGCAGAAGTGTTCGGCGATGTACAACGCTCCGGCCAACGGTCTGGCGGAGGCCTTCAACAAGTCTCTTTGCAAGCTGCTGGAGAAAACTATCTCGAAGACCAAGAAGGATTGGCATGAACGCATGGGCGAAGCACTGTGGGCCTACCGGACGTCCTTTCGCACTCCAACGCAAGCGACTCCGTACTCCCTCTTCTATGGTGTAGAAGCCGTTATTCCGCTCGAGCTCCATATCCCATCGCTCAGAATAGCAATCCAGGAAGGCCTCGCCAGCGACGACAACACCCAGCTCCGCCTAGCAGAATTAGAAGCACTAGACGAAAGACGCCTCGAAGCTCAGCAACGTCTGGAGTATTATCAAGCCAGACTGTCTCACGCCTTCAACAAGAAGATCCGTCCTCGATCATTCCAAATAGGGGAACTGGTGCTAGCAGTCAAACACCCCATCATTATCTCGCATCGAGGGGGAAAGAAATTTGATGCCAAGTGGGATGGTCCGCACTCCGACAAGGAAGTCTACTCCAACGGTGCCTATCTCCTCACCACGCCAAAAGGGCTGACACTTGGCCCTATCAACGGCAAGTACCTCAAAAGGTACTATGCCTAAAGCGAGGCCACACCCCTTGCACACAAAAAAAAAAAAGAAAAAGAAAGAAATGAACTACGTGCGACTTGATCCCCCTTAGGGGGGTACGTAGGCAGCCTGAGAAGTTACTTCAGGTTCAGTCCGACCAAAAGAAAAAGCCAACAAGGATCCATGCATAAATACGGCAGAACAAGGCAATATTATTAGATATGCAAAAGAAGGGCAGTACATAGCATAAAAGAAAGCTACAAGGCAAAATAACTAGGCGAGAAGCAGCTAAAAGAAGGCATCCAGAGCTCGAAGGCGGCGCATCAACTCCTCTCTAGTAGCCTCTACTCGCTGAAGTTCCGCGGGACGTGAGGCCAAGAGCTCACGGCGGGCCGCCAAGTCTGACTGCTGCTTCAAATAGCTTGCCTTCAAGGCACTCTCTGCGGTCTCGGCTCGCTCCAGACGAGACTCTGCCTTCCGAAGTGAGGCACGCACCGACTTTATCTTCTTTTGAGCCTTCGACAGGCTGGAAGCGACCTCCGCAAGCTGGTGCTCTGACTGACACAAGCTCGCTTCGGCGGCCGCCAGCTCAGAAGGAGTACTCCCCTCTAGTAAAGCTCGCCGAGAGCGATAAGCCTCGCTATCATTCACGAGTAGGTTCATCTGGGCGACAAAAGAAGAACCGTCGATCTTGAATTCCTCCAGGCTCGCACAAAACTCTGCATCGTCGGTAGACCACCAATCCTGGAGGGCGCCAAAGCCAGTATCTTGAAAGGGCTCCAGCGTTGACTTGATATACTGCCGGCAGCTCGCAAGAAGAAACTCTGAAACTCTGCTCCTCGGCCTTAAGCTCGGGCGAGGTGCCTCAGAGTAGGTAGGCAAAACCTTCCCTTCCGCTGCAGTCGCTATGGGAGCTGCCTTCGCCAACGAGGTCGGCAGAACTGGAGAAACCGCCGCCACCGCTGCGACAACCGTCTCCTCTAATAGGCACGAGGGCACAGCAACTGGGGAACGTCGCTTGTCGACACTCGAAACTTCGGCCTCCTCATGAAAAGACAGAGCATCAACGTCAATGCTGTCCAGGTCAATATCGCCACTAGGGAAGTTCTCCCTGCAAATCCCGAGGAGGTCCAGATCATCCGGAGGAATGTCTAGCCCGTACTCCCCTGGCCCTTCCTGCGCGGCCCCAGTAGACGAATGCCCAAGAGATGCCTTCGGAGAGTCCGCCCGCGCTCTACCACTATAACAAAATCTGTTCAAAAGAAATTCACTGCTCAGCATGATGGAACTTCCCGAGCATAGAAAGGAAGTAAAATAAAGAGAACTCCATACCTGCGAGGTCGGACGAAGCAGCCCTAGACGGAGGGATCACCTCATCGTTTAGAAGTCCGGGCTCCTCGGTGTCCTCGACCGGACAAGGAAGTCTCGAAGTCATCCCGCGAGGAATGCACACTTTTCGTCTTTTGGGCGGGGCACCCTCAACAGCGGCCTTCGAAAGAAAGGATAGCTCGGGGGCACTAGTGAGGTCGGCTTCTAACACGGGAGCCGAAGAAGGGACACGACGAGCACTAGAAAGGCGGCTATAACTCTTCTGGGCCCTCTGAAGCCCCAATCGAAGGCGACGATCCTCCACTCCCGCAGCAGGATCAAAACGAACGTTTTTGAACTCACTGCTCGCCAGGACGTCAACCGGGAGACTCGCAAGCAAGGGGGAAACTTGCCCTTCAATCCACTTGCAGTACTCCTGAGTGGCGACGTCCCGAGACTCGGACTTGGTCCCAGGGAAGAAGTTGCCGTCAGTCAATCAAGCGTAAAGAGAAGCCCAGAGACGGTAACCCTCCTGCGGACTAATATGCCCCTGCAACTGCTGAGGCATACCGGGCACTTCCTGTCGAAATCCTTGCTGACGAGCAAAGCGATGAAGGGAGTACTGCTCCACCTCCACCACATCCCCCTTGCGCGAAACCAAGTAGCCAGGGCGGCAACTGACCATGTTCCAATATAAGCTATCCGAGAGCTCCTTGTTGTCATAGACAGTCGACCTCTCCAAAGGTAGCACCGAGTGCTCCGACAGAAACTCAAAGTCGACGCTTCCCATCCTCCGCAAAAGAGTACGAGCACACTCCCTCGGGCGCTCCCAACTAATAAAAGCATTTAAGATCCCGCCTATCCCAGGCAGGAACGATAGGTCGGTTGGATGTCCGCGTTTGGCGAAGATCCCCTTCGGGAAGTGAAGAGCTATCCAGCCGTACAGGTAGTGCAGAGGTCCGAACGCAGCAGACCGGCCAAGCTCCTCCTTGGCATTATCCGAGCTGGACAAGTCCCAGTAAGTCCCGCTGAGACCCCGGTACAAGGCACATAAGATAGCCGGGGCCAGATTGAAAAGCTCCCCCCTCGTCATCCTGGAAGCTACAAGGAAAGTCCTCGGACGGATGACCTCGCCAGGACAGGGAAGCACGAACCGACAAAGAAAGATGACCAGCCCGGTGGCTCGATAAACCGCCCGCCACTCCTCGCTGTCACGCCTCAGGCCGAGGATCTCCCAGGGACACTGTTTTTCCTCCATTGAGTGCCTCTCTCGAGCCAAGGACTCAATGGGCCTCACAAAAGAATGAAACGGAGGTCTTTTCATTTGAGCAACCTTCCACATCGGGTAAGCCGAAGGTGCCGGGGACCTGTACTCGCCTCTGAACCAAAAATCAATCCAGAAAGAAGGACGCACTTGGTCTGACTAATCCAGCACCGCAATGACAGCATATGCCTTGAACAGAAGAAGGCAGGAGCTCGGAGCAAAGCTGTTGTCCAATAGGTCCTTCAAAGCTGGCACCTCCTCCTGGTAGTAATTCCGCACTTCAGGGCATCCGGAGACAATGTGGACGTCACGAAGTGAGATCCCTATCTCTCCCGCTCCAGTAAGGAAAGTGTTGGTGGCCGGGCTCCAGAGTTCACAAAGAGCGCGATACATCCCCTCAGGACGGCTGTATTCTCGACGAGCCGGCGCCAGAAACTTGGCCAATGAATTTATCTCGAGTTCCGCTCCAAATATCTCGTAGAGCTCACTCATCCATTCACGAAAACCGCAAAGATATTGGACGTCTCCCCGAGGCCAAGAGTCGGTACCCCATCGGGTCAATCGGGAGCATATCTTCGAGGCAACTACCGGAGTAGGCACAAAATCTTCATCACAATGGTGGAAAGGAGTGCTCAAACTCGGGCGAAGGAGCTTCATGGAGATCCCTTCATCAGTGTAGATTTTCTCACTCAGCTTCAGCATCCCACAAGTCGCATCGGCAACTCTATCTTTCGTGATGCGCTCGTGGATAAAAACACGGAGCAACGACAGAAGGTCTTCCCGTCTCGAGTTGCGGTAACGGTATACCCGTGTAAGGGGGAAGCAAAGGCACCTCCTCCCATCGGAGAAGTCCTCAGCTATCCACCCCGGCGAAGTCAAGCTCTCAAAGACGCGAATCCTAGAGAACCATGAAAGAAAGCAAGTCAAGACAAGCGCGCTAAAAAAAAAAAGCCGAGAGGCCCACAGCCCCCCTGTCAGTAGGATCGCCCGACTTAAGGTCACCGCTGCGCCTGAGTCTTCGCACCGCACTCCCGGGGTCCGTGCACCGCCCGTACCGGCCAACTACCCTAACGCCACCCGGCCGACTACGCCAACGCCACCCAGCCGGAGCCGCAGCTACCTCCCAGCCCGGCCCCAGCCGCACGGCTCCGTGTCACTCGCCAGTGAACCCACGACCGCGCCCGCATCCGCATCGCACCCTGCGCCCATGCCGGACGCCGTCGCGCCGCGCCGCAACCGGCGCGCCATGCACGCTCGCTACTACTATTCTTCGCCCCAGAAAAAAAAAAAAAAAAAAAAGGATAGAGCCAAACAGCAGAGGGGGGACCGCTACCCCCCCTCTCCTTCGATTTGGTCAGGACCGAGCCCGACCCCGTCGCCAACACAGCCGGGGGGGGGGAGCGCCCAACTCGGGGACACCGCCGCCCCCCCCTCTCCGATCCGATCGGGGCCGAGCCCGACCCGGCCGCTGCGACCCTTGGGCCCCGCGTTGCCCGACACGGTAGCCGCAGCCCCGCCCCGCCCCGCGCGTGCGCACCGCTGCCCCGCGCCGGCCGCCGCCGCGCCGCAGCCCCACTGCCGCCCGCGCGCCGCTGCCGCTGCTGCCGATGCTGCTCCCACGGCCCGAAACTGGAGAAGAGAAGGGAAGAAAAGAAAAAGAAAAGAAAAAGAAAAAGAAAAAGAAAGAAAGAAAAAGAAAAAGAAGAAGAAGAAGAAAGAGGAAGGAAGAGGCGGCGAAGGCGGATCGCACCTCAGCCGCGCTCCTCCAATTTCCTTGCCGCAGTCGCGGTCGCCGCGTCGCTTCGAGCCAGTCTTCGCAACAACCTTCAAATCGCGCACCATCGTCGCCGCCGACGACGAAAGAGGTGACACCGGAAAGATGGAGCAAGTCGCGTGCAACCCCAGGCAGCTCTCTTCCGAAGGCGGTCTTCAAAAGCCGACGGAACCTCCACAAGAGCAGAATGTCGGATGAAGGGGGTAGGGGTCCTTAAATAGACCCCAACCCCGCCCACAAAAGGAATCAAGGACAAGTGCTCTACGATTCCTACGTGTCCAAATCCTACACGTTCTCACCGACGCACTCGTCCTTGAGGGGGCATTTGTAGACACATGAATTTTGTCTAACCCGGACCCGACTTGCGTGCACCTACGCGGATACAAACCCGACACGTACTCCGACTCGGACCCGACTAGCACGTACCAATGCGGACCCGGAACCGACTCGCACCCGACAAGGGGACCGGGCGGGCCTACCCTTAAGTGGGACCCACCCGGCCGGCCCCTATTAGGGGCCCGAACCCCATGGGGGCCGGCCCCTAGTAGGGATCCGAACCCCATGGGGGCCGGCCGGCCCTGCAAAGGAAAGAAAAGAAAAGGGAAAGAAAGAAAATGAAAGAAAATAAAATGAAAGAAAAGAAAGGAAAGAAAAGAAAAAGGAAAGAAAAGAAAGAAAAGGAAAGAACTACCGCCATGCGCGGGGGGAGGTTGCACATGACGTCTACCCACACGTGGATCTGCGTCGATCCCTCGATCCGACGGACAAGAAGAATAGCCGGG
Organism: Chamaelirium japonicum; assembly: GCA_947650365.1. Lineage (NCBI taxonomy): Eukaryota > Viridiplantae > Streptophyta > Magnoliopsida > Liliales > Melanthiaceae > Chamaelirium > Chamaelirium japonicum. The sequence goes on along the minus strand of OX393559.1, from coordinate 26,203,094 downwards.
TCGCCATCGATTTCGTGTGCAAAATTCAGCCATAATTACCCCGTCAGAAAAGGAAAACGAATAAAGACTTATTCCCCTTATCAATGGATGAATAAATCTTGGATAATTATGGGAGAGATATTAAAGGGATTTAAAATTAAAAACTTCCCATATCTCTCCCCTCCCCCTTTGCCTATAAATAGAGGGGGAGGGGGAAGGCTCAAGGGTCGAAGATTGAAGACGAAGCGAGGAAGCTCTGCAGAAGAGGAGACGCTTCTTCATCGACCCAAGGCTTCACGAGGCACGGGCAAGCCTATCCCTTCGGGACCGGCTTAGTCCATTGAAAGCCCTCATCAACGTGAAGACCCTTGCACAAGAAGATCAAGACTTCGACTCCATGCACAAAGAAGAAAGCTCGGAGAAGAAGACCCTTCGACTCCGAAGACGCCAGAAGCAAAGGCCGGAGAAGAAGCTCGGAGCGGCACTACCCCGTCGGCTCCAACAAACCCTCAACTCCGATCAAGCTCCAAAGCCCGGAGAAGAGGAACGAAGCGTCATCAACCCGTCGCCTTCGACAAACGTCTCCTCCATCCATGAAGAAGAAAGCCTGGAGAGGACTACCTGAAGCGTCGCTACACCCGTCGTTTTCAAAGCAAAGCCGGCGCTACAACCGTCGCACGGAGATCAGTGCTACCCCCACTATCTTCAAAAGCATTCTTCGACTTCGATCACGCCAAAGAAGCCCGGAGAAGAAGAGAAGTTCAGCCGACACCCAAACCGTCGAATCACCGAAGAAGTAGCCCACGTCGTTCGAGAAGAAGACCGAGTTGACGCTGAAGCCAAAGCCCACGCAAGAAGCCAAAGCAAAAGCCCCGGTAAAGCCCGCGCCAAAGCAACGCAAGTGCCAAAGCCAAGCGACTACGTCGGTCTCGAGCAAAAGCACCGCACGTTCTAGCCGATACGACACGAAGTCCGGAAGAATGAAAGCATCGCAAGTCTCCCTCGTCTACGTCCAAGCGCAAGCGCCAAAGCAAAGCAAAAGCCAGAGCCACGCCAGAGCCAAGCCAAAGCCAAAAGCCAAAGCTGACGCCAAAGCACGATCGACGCCGCGAACCGATGATCAAGTACGTCGAGGCCAAGCAAGGAGCGAGGACTATACGAAGACTGAGGAACGAAGCTGAAGACCCCCCTAGCCGAGGAAGCGCGAAGCACGGAAGGGACCAAAGAAACAGCGGATATTCCTTAGCCTCTCAAAAGCCCTCACCTTGTAAAGACCCATGTCCTGGGCAACCCCTTCAGAGCTCTCGCACGAACACCACGTGGAGACGCGGATCAAAGGGACCCTCCAGAGGATCTCTCCCACAATCCCCTGATCAACACTCGCCGCAACCCGGACTCGCCAATCCCGAGCCACCCGGGTCCCGGCCACTCTTGTAATCTCGTGTGTTCGCAATAAAGACGACCCGCATCTTTTTTCTGTCACCACAGCAGCCACATTATTCAGCAACCGCTCTTGTCGGAAATTGCTGTAACTGACTAATGTGAGCGTCGACGACGCCCACATTCATCCACAATAGCCATTTTTAACGGATACAACAACAATTATGGTGGTCCCCCAGCCGAAAATAAAGAGGAGTGATGGCCAAAGCCTACAAAACGATGTGGCAAGGAAAAAGATCATAGTATAGTTAAGTTGGAAGAACTACCAAAAATTCTAGAAACAATGATCCAGAAAGCAATTATGTTCGGACAATTCTTGGTTGCATGTGGGACTTTATATTGAGTCATGCTCCTATATGTGATCCGTACTGTTATTTTTGTACGACTTACAACTGTTGGGATCGTCTTGACCCTCTACTTTTTAATGTTTTGAGTCGAGTGAAAGAGGCTGAAGAAAGTGCTAAAGAGTAGTTATTTTTTATGGTGCCTGGCAGTGCATATTACAAAACGAGAAATGCTATTCAGCCCGAAGGTTTTTTCGATTCTGCTCAGTACGACTGACGTGGCAGCATATATTTGGTGGTTGAATTTCACTAACGACATTTCAATATTTAACACCACTAGTTGTACGCTACCACGTCAGTCATTCCGAGCGAAATTGAAAAAACATCTAGACTGAATAGCATATCTCTTATAGAAAAGGCAAGTGAGATCGGTGTTAACCAAGAACAACATGAGAAGCTCCCCAAAGGAGGAAGGTGAAGTTGTTCATCAGTCTGCCTTGGAATTCCATCGACGACTGTATTAGTTACTGTCATTTGTCTCTCAATTTTATGATATGATGAATCTATTGTGTTGTATCATTTTTGTTAACCACATCATTTTGTACAGTAAGAGGCCAATAATTTCTCTTGGGACAATGAGTTTATAAAGGAAATTTATATATCTTTCATAATCTGTATGACCATACAAAAATTACGATACATATCCCATTTGACAAAACAAACCATTCAGTGAATAGAATGTCTAGACTTTATACCGATATCTATGTTTTCGAAAAATTTATAGTCGATCTCAAGAAAAATCATTTTTCTTTGAAACGACAGATAATAAATAGCTCAAAGCAAAGAGCTTTCTCCAACCAATTGTTGTTTATGTTCTGACACATACTGATATAAACACCAAATTTCTTTGAGTTCGGATCTCATCCAGTCGGTTGACCTAGATCGATGGTCTCGGCGTCACAGCCGCATGCAATCGGGGTGGAGTACGATTCACTTCGGGTTACCTGTCATCGTGTGGCTGTGATGCACGCGGGCCCAACGACCAAGGCCGACCAACAAGAGGAGATCCAAACTCAATTTCTTTCAATAAAAAGTAAGAAAAGAAACAAAAGAGAAGCAGAATTAGCATCCCCAAAACATAAAATAACCCAATAATTAAAGCACATAAATTTTAGAAACTCAAACCTTTTACTCTTAGGAAATTTTTCAAAGAGTAGGGCAATCCAAATCTAAAATGAAAAGGCTCAAATTTTAATATTTTAAAATTTGATCTTCAAGAGAGTCAAAAGAACTTGAATTCGAAACAAAAACAGCAAGCAACAAAAAAAAAGCTAAAACTTTCGAGGAAGAAGGTATGAACCTAAACAACTTAAGGAAGAGAAATAAAGGGCGGTGGTGACTGGCAGAGGAAGAATTCTTACATGGCAATTCCTACCTCAACGAAGAGGAGGAAACGAATGTAGATCTCTCAGCTTGCTTCAAAAAGAAGAAAAAAAATCTCATCAAAAAATTCATGGCTAACCTTTTATCTATTGAGATCTGAGGCCCTTGCGCAGCGGAAGAAGCTCGGGAGCACCGACATGCGAGGAACTTCCACGGAGAAGACGATGGCTCACAACCACCGAGAAAACGAACAAATAAAGAACAAGTACAAACACAAAGCAATCACACGAGATATGTGGCAGCGACGATCAATGATTCACTATTGAGGAGATAACACGAGTACAAGATCGTGCCTCTTATCAATCCCTCTGAATACCCACAAGGATAATCCCCCCATAAGAGATAGATCCCACAACTTTCAAACCCGGAGATAGAAGAAATACGTACCGAAACCTCGCAAGCATCCTTGGATGGCTCTTTCTCTCTACCTTGATGACGATTGACTTCTCTTTTGGCTTCTTTATTGGAATTAAATCCTTTTATCAGAGTTACAGCGAAAGCAAAATATAGATCCGAGGATTTCGTAGTGCTTTTCGTTATAATTAATTCCATAAATCAATATACATGCAAATCTATGAACCTAGCATATGTGCGGACACTCTAGAGGCATACTATGATCTACAAAAGATATGCATGTATCTAGTTAAGTGTTTAGAATCATCATACCTTGCGGATCCTTGATATGAGAAGAACGAAATAATTATTGATGATGAATCACACACAAAACGAGAGGAAAGCTGTCGAATAGCACCTGTCCTTTGCGAAGGAAGAAACCCACGACATCCTATCTCTGAGTGCAAGGATGACACGCCAACGAAGGATGACACTTAGCGAAGAAGATGACACGCCTCAAAGACCTCTTCCCTTTCTCTCTTATTCTTCTTTCTTCTTTCCTTCCTCATTTCTTCTACCTTCTTTTTCTTGGCTAAAACCACAAAGGGGAGAGAGTGGGGGGGGGGGGTCGGATTTCTCCAAGGGGAGAGAGAAAATTAAAGGATTTTTTCTCCCCCTTTCCTTGTGCCTTTATAGATCGGTCATTAAGTGGCTTACGCCAGCGCAAACAACTTTGTGGCCAGCCCTATGATGGCCACAAGAGAGGGGGGTGGATTTTTCTAAGGGGATAAGGCCATGGGTTAGGGTTTTCCTTATCTCCATGACACCTTGGACGAAAACACCATTTTGTTATCGCTCAAAAAAAAAACACCATTTTGTTAGGATATTGCTGATAGAAAGATAGAGTAAGGTACACTAGTCGGAATTGAGTTTCGTCAACGCCTATGAGCTCCTAGAATTATTACGCTCATTTTAAGATCCATATTCAATATATTCTGAGTCATATTTTAGTATTTACCAAAATACCCCTATGACTCATTTGACACATGTGAATTAGGTTCTTAAACTTCGAGCTTGCACCACCTTTGTTACTTTAGTAACATAGGTTGGTGGGATTGTATCCTCAATTTAGTAATTAAATTTTTGGGATGAAAATTCTAATAAGGTGGGTAAGATGTAATGCCTGATACTCTAGGGTTGACTTTTGTTAAGGCCAACCCCTGATTTTATTATTAATATTTAGAGCCTTGATTATATAATATTAATTATTGCATTTTGGCATGCTATTGGGGAGTATGTAATGCATTGTTGAATTAGAATTTAGACCGGACCATGGGTCTCGGGTCCAAGTCGCAAGACGATATGGTAATGACAATGAGATTGCTCAGGCTTGTGGGTATGTGTGTCGGCACGCGCTTGCGTACGCACGAGTGTTATGTTGGAATTGGATCCGCTAATCAGAGTCGCAGCGGAAGCAAAAAAAAAGATCCGAAGATCATACAGTGTATGTTTTATTACAATTCATGATACAACATAATCTACATACAAATCTACAATCTTAGCATATGTGCGGACACCCTAGAGGCATACTACGATCTACGGAAGACATGAATGCATCTACTTAGGTGTTTAGTTTCATCATACCTTATGGATCTATGATCCGGAGATTACGGAACGATGAAGAACCGCAATTGAATCACAAGGAAAACTGTCGGATAGCACCTTGTCCTTTGCGAATTGAAGAATCCTCGAAATCCCGTCTCTGAGTGCAAGGATTTCGAGCCGACGGAAGAATCCGTTGCGACGATGATGGCGAGCCTCAAGATTTTCTCCTCCTCTTTCTCCTTTATTCCTTCTCCTTCCTTACTCTTCCTTCTCCCTTCTTCTTCCTCTCTTTTCCTTGGCCGAAACCACAAAGGAGGCGCACAAAGGGTCGGATTTTTTGAGGGGAGGGAGTAGAACCTTAGGGTCGGCCCCTCCCCTCTCTATTCCCTTTATAGGGTCGATCTCCCATGGCTCCAAGGAGCCTAGGGCCGGCCCTTAGGTGGATAGGGATGAGGGGGGATCGGATTTAGGTCTTCCGGGTGTCTATCGTGAAGTCCGGACGAAAACGCCCATCACGAAAAGCGAAAAACTGAAAGTGAGACTGAGTGAGGTGCGCTACTCGGAATCGAGTTCCGTCAGCACCTGTGAGCTCCTGGAATTATTCCGCTCAATCTAAAATCCATATTCAATATGTTCTGAGCCATATTTCAGTATTTATCAAAATACCCCTACGGCCCGTAACACACGTGAATTGGGTTCTTAGGCTTCGGGCTTGCGCTCCATCACGCTACTTCGCATCCAACGTATCCAACTAGATCGGGGAACAATTCCTATACGCAACGACAGGGTGGAACCTTCAGGGTTCGGGATCTCTAGCTCCAATCGGATCCCTGATTAACTGTTCCGGTGACATACCAAAAGTTCCGTTAATCAGCCCTAATCCGATTAACCCACGTAGCCACCCAGAGTGCGACGCAAGTTGAACTCTAGTGATCCTAAACTTATACTGCTTCCTCGTAACCCTGTTCTCTACTATACTCCGATATTCCTTAGTCCCTCCTATTACTGGTGCCATGATACGACTCGGGCAGTGGGGAGCACCGTCAGATCCCGATCGATCATCTGACTAGGGTTTGATGACTTGTCATCTATAACACCACACACCTTCCGGTGCTATGCCTAGCATCCCGAACGTCGTCAGTCATACTGACAACCACCAGGCCTGGGTTAACTGTGTGGACAGATTGACTCATCAAACCGCACCCATCCAACACTGGACGTCGGATAACCTGTAGGGATTACATGTCACTCAAGCGCCAGCTGGGTAACCCAACGTATCATGGTATTGGACTATGGAAGGTCCGCACACGTTGGCACATCAAAGCACCACACAACTGGTTGGCCCAGTGTACATGATCCCTCAGGGTTAAGGACAGATTATCTATAGTAGTAAGATGGTTTCTGTACCAGTGTCTGAATCACTTAACTGTGCACCGTCTTGGTTCATGTTCAACACGATCATCGTGCTTGGTCAGGTGAATGGGAATTCCATGTTCCCGTGGTGGAGACTTCACCACATCCTCTACCTGCCAACTACTTATTCTCGGTAAAGCGACCAGCATCACCAAAGCTGTGAACTAGTTCTAGGTCTACACAGAACTGGTCCACTGGGTCTCCCAAGCATGGATCCTCCATGCACCTCAGTGCCCTACTGTGTTCCCTAGGGTCCTTTTATTATATGAGTATTATCATACACCACAGTAGTATTCTAATTAAAGCAATAACCAAAGTCATCTTTATTAATGTTAATACAGAAAATCCACGCTAAGGACACACGAGCTACAACAATCTCCCACTTGGCCTAGCGGGGAAAAACAATATTACCTCCCATGGCATCCACGTGCTTCTCAAAAGCCTTGGTCGGTAACGCCTTTGTGAAAGGGTCCGCCATGTTATCTGCTGATGCCACCTGAGTCACTGCAACCTCCCCTTGCTTCTGCAAGTCCCGGATAATGTAGTATTTCTGCTCGATATGCTTGCTCTTCTGGTGATATCTTGGCTCCTTGGATTGTGCTACCGCTCCACTATTGTCACAGTAAAGGACAATAGGATCTTGAACTCCCGGTACGCATCCTAAGTCCGTGAGGAACTTCTTCAGCCATACCGTCTCTTTAGCTGCTTCGCACGCCGCAACGTACTCAGCCTCTGTCGTCAAATCCGCAATGCAACCCTGCTTCACGCTCCTCCAACTGACAGCTCCTCCTTCTAATGAAAACACAAACCCTGACGTCGATCTCCTGGATTTCGGATCTGACGCAAAGTCAGAATCCGTATATCCAATCGGCATCAGTTCCTGTGAAGAGTAAACTAACTCATAATCTTTCGTCCTATGGAGATACTTAAGTATACTTTTCACAGCAGTCCAGTGCCCTGGACCCGGATTTGACTGATACCTGCCCATCATACCTACTGCATAGCATATATCTGGTCTCGTGCACTGTATGGCATACATCAGACTCCCTACTCCCGAAGCATAAGGTATCTTCTGCATCTCTGCCCTCTCCTCAGGAGTCTTAGGACCCTGATCCTTGGACAACTTCATTCCATGTCTGAATGGAACCAGTCCCTTCTTGGAGTTGTGCATACTGAATCTGACCAAGATAGTATCTATGTAGGCTGACTGTGACAGTGAGAGAATCTTGTTCTTTCGATCTCGAGTTACCTTGATCCCCAGAACATAACTCGCTTCACCCAGGTCTTTCATGTCAAATTGAGAGGATAACCACACCTTCATTGTAGACAACGTTCCAACATCGTTCCGATGAGCAGGATATCGTCCACGTAAAGCACTAGAAAAACTACTGCAGTCTTATCGCTCCTTTTATAAACACATGGTTCATCCACGTTCTGTTCATCCATAAGACTGGATAGCCTGATCAAAACACATGTTCCAACTTCTGGATGCTTGCTTCAGTCCATAAATGGACCTTTGCAACTTGCACACCAGACCTTCCTGACCTTTTGCGACAAAGCCTGGAGGCTGAGACATGTAGATGTCTTCTTCCAAATCCCCGTTGAGGAATGCGGTCTTGACGTCCATTTGCCAGATCCCAATCATAATGGGCTGCAATGGACAAGAGGATCCGGATAGACTTAAGCATAGCCACTGGCGAAAAGGTTTCGTCATAGTCGATCCCTTCTCGCTGGGTATAACCCTTAGCGACTAGTCTAGCTTTGTAAGTCTCAACGGTACCATCCGGATCTCTTTTCCTTTTATACACCCACTTACACCCAACAGGTTTAATATTGTGAGATGGTGTTACAAGTGTCCAGACCAAATTTTGGAACATCGATATCAGTTCTGCCTCCATGGCTTCCTGTCATGCTGCATGGTCAGTGGATACCATCGCTTCGTCATAGTTCAGAGGATCATTCTCCTGAAACTCTGGATCAACCATAAAGGCTTCTCCAATGTATCTATCAGGAGCACTTGTGGTCCTCCCACTGCAACGAACCTGCGGTGGTTCTATTGGAGTCGATTCTACAGTACCGTTAATCTTAGTGGTATCGGCTCCCACTTCGTTTTCTGTCTACGTACTCCCATCAGTACCTAGCAATTCTTCAAGAACTACTTTAATGGTGGGCTTATGGTCTATTAAATAATCCTGCTCCAGGAATACGGCGTTCGTCGAGACAACAACCTTTCTATCATCAGGATCATAAAATAAACCACCCTTTGTCCCTTTTGGATACCCAACGAACAAACATACCTTAGTTTTTTACTCCATCTTATCTCGCTTGTCCTTTCGCACATGTGCTGGACAACCCCAAATCCTAAAGTGCTGTAGGCTTGGCTTTCGCTTCAACGACAGCTCCCAAGAAGTTAGGGGTACTGACTTTGATGGAACAAAGTTCAAAGTATATGCTGCTGTATCTAGGGCATATCCCCAAAAACTAGGTGGCAATATTTCATAACTCATCATAGTCCGAACCATCTCTAACAAAGTTCGGTTTCTCCTCTCAGATACACCGTTCTGTTGTGGTGTCCCTGGTGCAGTCAACTGGGATACGATCCCATGCTCACGCAGGTACCCAATAAATTCATCCGATAGGTATTCGCCTCCTCAATCCGATCGAAGACTTGATACTTTTACCCGTCTGCTTTTCTGCTTAAACTCTGAACTCCTTGAACTTATCAAAGGATTCAGACTTCCGCCGCATTAGGTATATGTATCCAAACCTCGAGTGATCATCCATGAAGGTGATGAAATACTCGAAGCCTCCTATGGCACGGACACTTATGGGCCCACATACATCAGTGTGTACCAACTCCAATACCTCCTTAGATCTGCTACCTTTGGCTCGGAAAGACCTTTTAGTCATCTTGCCTTCCGGGCAAGACTCACACGTCGGTAGACTTTCTGAAACATTTGGACTTAAGAGTCCTACCTTAACCAATCTGTGAATCCTGTCTGAGGCTATATGTCCAAGCCTTAGATGTCAAAGGAGTGTTGGATTATCTGAGGGATTTTTCCTTTTAGATAAATTAATCACACAAGCTTCAGTTATGTTATCCTGCTTATGATTGGAGTTAATTACATAGAGACCATTCTGTATCTTTCCCTTACAAATAAAGGAACCATTCAATTTAATTGACACACCAGAAGTATCAAATAAAACTGAAAAACCTTCATTATTCAATAAGGAAACAAAAATTAAATTACGTCTCAAGGACGGTACATAAAGTATGTCTCTAAGTAATAAACTTCTTCCATCAAGGAACTGCAAGATGACATCTCCAACTGCTTCAGCCTCTGCCACGGCCTCAGTTCCCATGCTTAGGATTATCTCCCCATCACCCAGTTTTTTTGTCTCCTTGAATCCCTGCAAATTATTGCAAGCATGGTTAGTGGAACCAGAATCCACAATCCATGAAACTGGAGAACAACTGGATGCTACAAGGGATTCCACTATATGGATTTGAGATATACCTGTCTCAGCCTTCTTGGGAGCCACGCGGCAGTCGCCCTTCCAGTGCCCCTTCTTGCCGCATCGGAAACATTTTGCTTGGGAACCTACAACTGCACCTGGCCCATCTTCACGGGCTTCTTAGACTTTCTTTTCTGAAACTTGCCCTTGGCTTTCAGAGAAGAATTCCGCTCTATATTTAGGGATTGGGCTCCTACCTTCATCCCATCCTTTGCCGCCTGGAGCGCCGCTAGGAGCTCTGCGTTAGACATCTCCAACTGGTTAAGGTTGAAGTTGGTAACGAAGCCCTCAAACGCTCCTGACAGAGACACGAGGAAAATGTCGGTCTGGATCTCTGCATCCAAGATGACATCGAAGGAACCAAGCTCGTTCACATAGCCAAACAACTTCAGCATATGATCCCGAACTAAAGTCCCCTCTGCTATCTTCGTGGACACCAATTTCTTGATGGTCAGGTAACGAGTTACGCAACTACGACCCTCAAATATTTCCTTTAGGTAGAGCATCATGTCTGAAGCAAAGGCCATGTCTTCGACTTGCTTCTGAAGGACGGTCTGTAAGGATGCCACAATGTAGCACTTGCACATCTCATCAGCATCTAGCCAGTCTTTCCATTACTTTAACTGGGCCTCAGTTGCACTTGGTCCCGGTATAGCCGGTTGAGGGGTACTTAGGGCAATTGTGTATTTGCCAACCCTTAGGACGAGCATTAGGTTACGCTTCCAGTCCTCGTAGTTAGGTCCTGTAAGTTTGTTATCATTAAGTATGGAGGCAAGGGGGTCGAGCTTGGTCATGATTTCTGTAAACAATGGTTTAAAGCAATAGTTAGGGTCTACTACAATCTATTTCATAGAATTTAGAAATAGATAATGTCTACTCCAGCCGCTATGTCTTCACCACCTCAAGTAGAGACATCCAGGAATCTAAATTTCCTAGGCTCGAGCACTGAGACTATCGGCCCTGAATTGGAGATAGCATCTCGGTGAGAGCATGCAACCGCTTCTGCCAATGGGGTTTTTACGACCCAGTCTTCATCAGAATTACCCACGGCAAACTGAAAGACCTCCCAGTCTCCTTTTGGCCAGTTTTATGTGACCCGCGTGCGCAGCAACAACTGCTTCACACAAGCTTTCAGATGCTTCTCACAAATCTAGGTGGTATCGGCAGGGGGGTTCATAGGCTCCCGCGGTGCAGGATAAAACCGTCACCCACTGCCACCGGTATCCTCCATGTCCCGAAGGAAACCACTAGGCGAACTAGCATGGAAGGAAACACAGCTCTCACCCGGTGAGAATATCGAACTGTGTACCTCCCACCCAGACCCTTAGCCGGTTGATTGTGGAGGCCAGGGGCTCCCCTTTGGAGGGAACCTCTTACACATCCCTTCTTTATGAGGTTTTATGCATATCTAGAAAGGTCACGACCTCCTAGACTTAGACCCTGGTCTGCCGTGCTCCCACTAGGATTACAAACCCTCTGTAAAGCATTAGTATCCTCGGAAAATATCATAGTCCCTATCTTGAATACTCAGCTTTTGCCTTTCTTGCAAGGATCACATTACATAGATTCTAAGGATCCCGATACTTCACTAGTTTGTCCATAATCCTAAGATCTGGAGCCTAGCCTAAGGTCAACGTGGAAATGACTCCCACTACGATGACGCCTCGTTCACAATTTGATGTCTGATGTCATAGTAGACCTCATCTCATTACAGGTTTCGATGCTGGCCAAATAGGGACATCCGACAACCTCCGCCGGACCTCAACCTAATGGTGGCATAACCAAATCGTGATGAGTTCATACTACCATCAAACGTCATCTAGAAACGGGTATCACACAGTAAAATCCTAACCTAACTTGGTCGCTAGGACCATGTGGGGAAAGGGCATCCCACTATGGTTATCATACTTCTTATGGAGACATTAGTTAATTATCACTAAACAAATCTAACACTGCGTCTATCTCGGTGCACAGTACTTGGCTACCTGAACTACCACGAGGGCGGTTACCACCTTTCCTTTTAGCTAGCCACCGGATTCGCACGTGTTAGAAGCATTTAGAGACACCGATGAATCCATAAGCTTAGTACTAACCCTAAGCCTGATCTAGAAACAAACTCACAAGCAAGATAATTATATTATCATCGGGGTTCTCTAAATACTGAATAAAGAGAAACAACAGAAAAAACATCCAAACTGAATCAAGGCCAGGGTCCGACCCCTGAACCTGAATAGCACAGCCAAGATATCCCGCTCTTCCGTTCTGCACGATCTCTGACGACGATCCCCTTCATCGCCAACGTGCACGCTTTCGCCAGGTCTTTGCACACCATGGTACCGCTTGCCCGAACCGTGGATGTAGCATCATCTCCTTCTTCCTGTGACCGAAAAACTAACACGCTCTGAGCAAGTGCTCGTTCGTGTACAATTTTGCTAGAAAGTAAAGAAGATAATCCTAGAAACATGGCCAGGGAACTGAGGATGGTCAACCCCCACCCTCGCCCATCTAGAGCCTTACAAATCCACAATAATAATCAATGCAAAATAAAATCCGGGGTCCGACCCCCGGAAGCATGCAATCATATATTACTATTTTGCCAGCGCGGCACCTGCAAAAAGACGATACATAGCACAATCCATATGCATGATCTACGCCGAACCCCGACGAAAACATATGACATCATATATTCACATGATGTTTTCACGAATTCATGCATGAAACATACACCAAAACATGCCCTGATACCAATTATTGGAATTGGATCCGCTAATCAGAGTTGCAGTGGAAGCAAAAAGAAAGATCCGAAGATCATACGGTGTATGTTTCATTACAATTCGTGATACAAAACAATCTACATGCAAATCTACGATCTTAGCATATGTGCGGACACCCTAGAGGCATTCTACGATCTACGAAAGACATGAATGTATCTACTTAGGTGTTTAGTTTCATCATACCTTATGGATCTATGATCTGGATATTATGGAATGATGAAGAACCATACTTGAATCGCAAGGGAAACTGTCAGATAGCACCTTGTCCTTTGTGAATTGAAGAATCCTCGAAATCCCGTCTCTGAGTGCAAGGATTTCGAGCCGACGGAAAAATCCGTTGCGAAGACGATGGTGAGCCTCGAGATTTTCTCCTCCTCTTTCTCCTTTCTTCCTTCTCCTTCCTTCCTCTTCTTCTCCCTTCTTCTTCCTCTCTTTTCCTTAGCCGAAACCACAAAGGAGGAGCACAAAGGGTCGGATTTTTGGAGGGGAGGGAGTAGAACCTTAGGGCCGGCCCCTCCCCTCTCTATTCCCTTTATAGGGCCCGTCTCCCATAGCTCCAAGGAGCCTAGGGCCGACCCTTAGGTGGATAGGGATGAGGGGGGATCGGATTTAGGTCTTCCGGGTGTCTATCGTGAAGTCCGGACGAAAACGCCCTTCACGAAAAGCGGAAAACTGAAAGTGAGACTGAATAAGGTGCGCTACTCGGAATCGAGTTCCGTCAGTGCCTGTGAGCTCCTGGAATTATTTCGCTCAATCTAAGATCCATATTCAATATGTTCTGAGCCATATTTCAGTATTTACCAAAATACCCCTACGGCCCGTAACACACGTGAATTAGGTTCTTAGGCTTCGGGCTTGCGCTCCATCGTGCTACTTCGCATCCAATGTATCCAACTAGGTCGGGGAACAATCCCTATACGCAACGACAGGGTGGAACCTTCAGGGTTCGGGATCTCTAGCTCCAACCGGATCCCTGATTAACTATTTCGGTGACACACCGAAAGTTCCGTTAATCAGCCCTAATCCAATTAACCCGCGTAGCCACCCAGAGTGCGACGCGAGTTGAACTCTAGTGATCCTAAACTTATGTTAGTCCCTCGTAACCCTGTTCTCTACTATACTCCGATAATCCTTAGTCCCTCCTATTACTGGTACCATGATACGACTCGGGCGGTGGGGAGCACCGTCAGATCCCGATCGATCATCTGACTAGGGTTTGATGACTTATCATCTATAACACCACACACCTTCCGGTGCTATGCCTAGCATCCGGAATGTCGTCAGTCATACTGACAACTACCAGGCCTGGGTTAACTGTGTGGACAGATTGACTCATCAAACCGCACCCATCCAACACTGGACGTCGGATAACCTGTAGAGATTACATGTCACTCAAGCGCCAGCCGGGTAACCCAACGTACCGTGGTATTGGACTATGGAAGGTCCGTACACGTTGGCACATCAAAGCACCACACAACTGATTGGCCCAGTGTACATGGTCCCTCAGGGTTAAGGACAGATTATCTATAGTAGTAAGATGGTTTCTGCACCAATGTCTGAATCACTGAACTGTGCACCGTCTTGGTTCCTGTTCAACACGATCATCGTGCTTGGTCAGTTGAATGGGAATTCCACGTTCCCGTGGTGGAGACTTCACCATATCCTCTACCTGCCAACAGCTTATTCTCGGTGAAGCGACCAGCATCACCAAAGCTGTGAACTAGTTCTAGGTCTACGCAGAACTGATCCACTGGGTCTCCCAAGCATGGATCCTCCATGCACCTCAGTGGCCTACTGTGTTCCCTATGGTCCTTTTATTATATGAGTATTATCATACACCACAGTAGTATTTTAATTAAAACAATAACCAAAGTCATCTTTATTAATGTTAATACAGAAAATCCACGCTAAGGACACACGAGCTACAACATGTTATGCATGCAAGTGAGAACAATTTACTTATTTAACTATTAATTGTAGAGGAATGGGATGCTACCTATCAAAGCAGCATTTTTTGCTACTTTGAGACATTATTTGACCATCCTAGAAGTTTTGGAATTTGATGAAATTTGGTGAGGGTGGTGTCTAGGGTAAGATGATCATCGTCATAAATTTTCATCAAATTCCAAAACTTCTAGGGGGTTCAAATGGTCGAAGCAAAATCAGTCGTCTACAGTCACCGTTAAAATCTGCAGCATTTTGCTTCGACCATTTGACCCTCTTAGAAGTTTTGGAATTTGATGAAAATTTGTGAGGATGATCATCTTACCCTAGACAACACCCTCACCAAATTTCATCAAATTCTAAAACTTTTAGGATGGTCAAACAATGTCTCAAAGTAGCAAAAACGCTGCTTTGATAGGCAGCATCCCATTCCTCATAATTGTATGAATATTACCGACTATGGTGTGATCCTGTAGCGACCCGCCGTCGTGCGACGCATGTCACAAATCCCAATCAGGTGTTCGACCTAGGGCCGATATGATGACCCAAGCATCGATCTGATTCGATCAGGTTATCTCGAATCCCGAGACCCTAGGCCGGCACACCATGACTCCACCCCGATCTCCCTCTTGATCTTGATCGTTGGATGAAGATCTAACGTACTGGACCACCTCTTTTTTTTCAATCATTCCCTAGGACATCGGACTTTGATCCGACGGACGAGATTCACCAACACAAACCACATATGTGCAACAACTCAAAAATAAAAAATAAAATCTCATTCAACCCACCTCTTGTACATACTTTAGTGCACCAACTAAAATACATTTTACTCTGTTACAGCAAAACCGAAACCCCACCTTCATCCTATTCAAACCCGTACACTATTTTTAGACCACCTCTTTCAACCATCCTATCCCAACCAACCCATCTCCCCTCTCCCGTACACAGTCAACCCCATCTCTCTCTCTTTCCCCTCTATCTCCCCAACAACCCGACGCCATCTCAACCGTCATCTGTCCCCTCTCTCGAATCTCTCTCCCCATCCCCCACCTAACCCGATCCCATCACCTCTCACCCATCAGCCACCCCCTGCTTTCTCACCCATCAGCCCCCCCCTCTCCCTCATTATCTTGTCACCTCTCCCTCACCATCCCAACCCCCCTCTCTCCCATCACCTCTCCCTCTCCCTCCCCATCTCCGTCTCTGCTCCTCCCTCACCCCATATCCCCAAAATCCTGGCCCCCCTGACCTTGCCCATACCCGGCCGTCGCCCCCTCCTCCTTTAAAACACCAAGCCCTAAACCCAGACCCGACCCTCTTCTCTCTCTGATCCCTATTCTCTCTATCTCCCTCCCGATCTCTCGCTCTCGATCTTCCCCCTCTGTGGTGTGCTGCACGCGCCACCGGAGGAGAACTGCCGGCCGGAGCAGCCGAAGCAGACGGCCCCCCAGCATCAGGTCAGCCCTCATTTCCCCTTTGATTCTGTTGAGACCAGCCCGACAACCCCTTGCTTTTCTTCTCTTTTTGTGTGTGTATCCGGCCACCCCCAAACCCCCGGTGAGCTTCGCTTTGATTGCAACCATGGCTGCCGGCCAAGTGGCCGGCGGCAGTGCAGTCGGCAAGGCCGACCAAGCCAAGCCAAACCCCTATCCGACCGGCCCAACTAGCTATGCTCTGCCCTTGTCTTTTTGGCTTTCGCTGTCGAGGTTGCCGACAGCCTCGTCGTCGGCGGCCGGGCAACAGATAGCACTCGATTGCCCTCGGCTTGATGCCACCTCGCGCCCAGCCACCAACGTACCGACCGAGCTAGGCTGTAACCCTGTTTCCCTTGCCCCTGCTACGACCGTTGCTGGTTGCTTGACGACCGGTGGACCGACGACAGGTAGCTCCGATCATCTCACGCCAAGCTCTAGCCTGGCACACCAACCCCCGACCCTCGACCTCCCCACGATATTAATCTAGCCCCATGAGCCACACTCGAGGTTAGTGGACTCGATCCCATCGAATCACGCTCACTCAGAGTTGATAATGTGGATGCGGGTCCGACCCCTTTGTGTAGTCGTTTGCGCACGAGACCGACCTCTTGGCGGCAACAATGCACTAGGTGGGCCACTGGTACTATTCCCGTGTGAGTCCCTCATTTAAGGGATCAAACCAATTAAATTCACATCTAGCCGAAGTTATCTCGGGCTAATGACAAATAGAACCCCCAATCTTGTGTATACCTGGCCCTACGGAGGCACACCTTGGTGGTGATGCGGAAGGCCCCTCAGAGCATGATTGAATGCGAGTGGCAACAACCGACACGGGTACGATCGCTTAGTCGGATTAGTATAATTGGACCTTAGTGTGACTTTTCGCATCGGCAATGCCTACTAACCAAGACTGTAGCATCGTTTTGTATGCCAGTAGGCCGGTGGCGTCCGATGACACCTAAATTTCTCGACTCGGCAAACTCAGCCCTAAACCTATATTACTTGGTAGCAAACATTGATCATGGGTCCGATGTGTGTGTGTTTGGCAATTCGTGGCCGCGTTGACCCAGTTAGAGACGGAGCGGAGGTCGTCTAGCAAAAGCCCGTGCTCACCAACCAGGTGACATCTACTTCTCTTCTCATGGTCTTTGATAGTGGGAAATGAGAACAGCTATGGTATGTGTCCATGACACTGCATGCGGGTCCCGCTGGGTATCGTTGCATGTGGTCAAGTGGACCCCTCCTTGCATGCGAAGTCGCGAGTCCGACGACTCATGCTTTAAAATATTAATAAAATAATCACAATTATTGCATGGACACCGTAATTAGCTATTCCCTTAAATTAAACCACAATTTGAATAAAATAATAATTAATGGCAAGTGTGGCCCCCACCCTTCCGGTAGGAGTATGGAGATCATACCTAAATAGGATCTCAGGGGAGTGTTTATTTTATTATATATCATGTGATGCATGGGCTGTGAGTGCGGTGCGAATCCCGGTGTACAACATCAAAATTGATTTATTGTTGTTTAGCTTTTTCAATAACTGTTTGATAATCTACCTTGTAAAAAGATTGGGATCCCGTGCGTGCAAGTGCGGCCGTGAACCACCCTGTGTGCACAGTTGAAGATCAATATGATACGGGGGCATGGGCAAGGGTTGTGATAAAGCTAATAGGAGTTGCCCTCGAGTAGGGATTGACCTAGCAATTCCTGTCCTAGGGTAGTTGAAGACCCCAGCGGTAGAGCTCCACCGTAAAAGACGGGAAACCCCTTATATTCATCTGGGTAATTTGTGCATGGTGTTGGTGGATGCACGGCGAGAGAGTTGGCCCTCTACATCGAAATAAAAGATCCTATAGTAATGTCCGACCGGGGGCAGGATAAACAAAACATCCAGGGTTCACATTAGAATAGATGTTTTATTTGATTGCTAATTTCTCAAAAAAAATTTAACAACTATAAAATCTTAGTGTTGGATTATGGAATTGTAGAACATGATAATCTAGTGACATTTAGAGGGTCATTTTATTTAATTTATTCATTAATACTGTAGAATATTGAATGAACTTTATATTAGATAATAGACTGCTAGTAGGATTAGGTTATTCTTCTGTAAATTTAATATTACATACTAGGACTGCTAAATTTAATTCAATTAGATCGATTGTCTCATATTATTAAAGGCTACTAGGATGTCACTAGCCATTAATTTAACTAATCTTCAAATGTTTCATTGGGGGCTACTCTTTCCCATGAGTAGACTCTCCTGCAGGAACAGAGGTCAGGAGTAGCAGTGGAAGGCCAGAGGCAGATTTAGGGTTACAGTCGTGTTTTATTTTGAGTATGTAGTTTCTTAGTTTTCTGGCATTGTAATCAATTGGATTGGAATAATGATTCTTTAGTCTAGTCAGTGTTTTGTGATTGTTAGTGGTGATGATCCAGCTGAATTCTTTTGGGTAGGCCTCTCCTTAAGATCCCAAGCCTAGAATAGCTCATGATAAAAATATAAGTTTCTAAATGACCTAATTGACTAGCCCAGTAGATAGGACATTTATACCAGTGTACTAAGTATCAGGGACTGGGTGAGATTCCTAGCTCGCCGTCGGAGGCTTGAGCATTGTGCTCCCTTTAAGGGACTCCTGTCAGCAGGGAGTGGCACCGACATACCACATCTGCTGAGGGGATAGCCCTGTTGAAGGTCGAGCTTGATCTTCTCTCTATTAACAAAATTTTTATCTCTCTGCTTTCTTTTAAATAAAATATTTTCATAAAAACAAGTTTTAAAATATTTCTTGTTTTTTCCTCATTATTCTTCTTCAATTATGAGAGAGTTGCAGCCTGTGAGAAACCCTAATTGGTGTAGACAGCTGACTAAACCCAAAATCCCTTTGTTTTCTTCATTTCACACCCTAGGGATCGGTTTTAGATTTCTAAGGCGTGACACTCGAGGTGAAGGGCCATTAGGAACTGGTAAAGCTGGCAACGCTCCTAAAATGCCTGGTGGGTGGCCAACACTCAGTTGGGATGGAAGGGACCAGTGATTGGAGTTCTTGACAGTAACCACACATATGCGCGTTGAATTACTGGATCGTACAATCGCCTTGCTGCTTAGTCTGAACTTGAGAGAAAATGACATACTTATGAGCGCCACTAGACTCCACAAAAGCACTTAACTAAGTACTGTCATATGGCGGCGGACGCATCTAGGGTGGCAAGGTTTACTTGTGTCGTCCGCTCAACAAATGCAATAAGGTAGGTGGCGACTCGGGCATCATGAAATTGCCATGCCTGAAGAGCAGTACGGGGAAGGTCAGACTCGGTACTGGGATAGTCCCATCGAATTGCCCAAGAAGGCCAAGTTCGAAGAGTATAGTCTGAACAGTAGCCACCCATGCTTCCTAATCGGTGGAGAAGATAAAGGAAAAGTTCGTCGAGCTCGGGAGAGAGTCCTGAGTGTACTCGTACGGGATGATATTGGAGGGAGGAGGCACGGTCGGAGGGGCATATATGGGGAGGAAATTACGGTTGCCGTACAATCTCCCTCCAACAGTCGATTGATGGTCAACTTGGAGTGCAATGCACTGTGGAGTGCTGAGCTATCATGTGCTTAACTGTCATGCAGACGCTGTTGAGTATAGGAAGAAAAGAGGCAGAGCATAAAAGGGGGAGAAAGAGTTGACACAGGATATGGTGATAAAGTTCAGTCGAAGCCTATATCTCCTTGCGGTAAGACACAACCTGTGAATCTACTAACTCCGAAAAAGTAGAGCTACTCTCGACAGGCCGATGAGTGCTTATACAAGTAGACATAGGGTGGGGTAAGCTTGACTGGAGTCTGATTACCAGAAGGCTCAAGGCTCTAAAAAATAGAAAGTGGAACTAGGAATAATGAATTCAGGTCTGGAATATTTACAGGATCTGCTATTTATAGACTTTTGGAAATATCTGGGGTTTTGGTAAATATCCGTGGGGATTTACCAACCCCAGATCTTCTCCGTGTGCCCTAGGTAGGGCTGGCGGGTCCCACATTAGGCGTTAGTCAAAGTTTGCACCCACAACATCCACGGAGGATGAGTCGGCCATGGTTAGGCGATGTGGACTAGTTTATGGAGGGCAGGGGTAGGGGGAGGGGGAAGTGTTGGTCGAGGCTCCAAAGGACCATGGACTAACGGTATAAACAATCAATAATACAAGAGGCGCACTGTTACAGATATGGCGCGACGCTCGTCGGAGCTCCGGATCAGGTCTCGAGAGGTGAGGAGGCCGGATCTGGATCTCGGGAGGATCTAGATCTGCGACCGTTGGGAGGAGTCGGATTGCAGGAGAGGAGGAGCTTGGATTCTGGATCACAGGGCTCGTTGGTCGCCGAACTAAGAAGAGTGCAAGCAGCTAGTGCGTAGGAGGCCAGTCGGAGCTCGTCGGAGGAGAGGACCGCATGGAGGAGCTTGGAATTCGGATTTGAAGGTTGTAGGGCTCGCCGGTCGTCGAACTAAGGAGGGGAGTACAAGCATCTGGTGTTGCAGGTGAAGCTTAGGTCGGCTGGAGCTCAAGTCGACGGGTAAGGGTGCAACAGGTGGAGCTCAAGAGATCGCGCACCGTAGAAGGTCGGTTGGAGGAGATCTATCAAGCAGATCTAGATCTAGATCCTCACCAAAGGAGATGGATATACTACAAACCTTGCTGGCCGGAGGAGATGCAGGGGGGAGGGGCACGAACAGATCTGGAAGTAGATCTGGTCGGATCCGGTGCAGCACGAGCATATCTGGGCCGGAGAAGATCGGAGGGGTAGTTGTATGTGACGACCAAGGTCCAAGTGCTAAGACTCCTGAGGCTGTGATGCCAAGATGGATGAGGTGAGCTGTCCAAGGCCACCGAGTTAGTCCCACATTGCTTGGAGAGAAGGAGATCCTGAGCTACTTATATAATTTCCTATCCCAAATATAAAAGACGCATTTTAAAACTGTACGCCGCTACAGATTTCGTAAAAACTCCATAGTTAAGCGTGCTTGGGCGCGATTAGTACTAGGATGGGTGACCCCCCTAAGAAATCCTCATGTGGGCAAGGGCAAAGCGGATAATATCTTGTGTGTTTGGGGCGGATGTTACAAATTGGTATCAAAGCCGGTTCTCCTCGCGATGGGGGAGGTCTAACCCTACACGTGGATGTATAGCCCTTAAGGGGGGTGGATTGAGATGACCAAGATCCAAGAGTCAAGACTCCTGAGACTGTGATGCCAAGATGGATAAGGTAATGTGAGGTGTCCAAGGCCATCGAGTTAGTCTCACATCGCATGGAGAGAATGAGATCCTGCGCTGCTTATATAATTTTTCCTCCCAAATATAGAAGACGCATTTTAAAACCGTGCGCTGCTATGGATTTCGTAAGAACTCCATAGTTAAGCGTGCTCGGGCGAGAGTAGGACTAGGGTGTGTGAACCCCTAGGAAGTTATCATGCGAGCACGGGTAAAGCGAGAAATATCTTGTGTGTTTGGGGCGGATGTTACACTACCGATTTAGTTGGAGCATATCCAGTCACGAAGAGGAGATTTCTTCGTCGAGGAAGAGGAGCTCGGGAGATATGGTTCCCCGCGAGAGATCAGATCTTGTTGCGATCTCGTCGGGGAAGAGCAGCTTGGGAGGTCGGCTCTGATACCATGACACAAAAGGCCCCTAGCATGGAGAGAGGGAGAGAGAAAGAGGATAGGGTTTGGGGAGAAGGATAAAAAAAAATTCATTAGGCCAATGAGCCTATATACAGGCAATGTACAAGAGGGTATCCTATTCAGGGTGACTGTACAATATCACTAACATGAAAGAAATCACTCTTGTAATGTGACTTAACCATTTTAAAAGTTATTTTATGATAGATGATCATTAAAATAATATTTTGGGAGACTTAGCCTTAAGTCTTTTTAGCAGATGCTATATTAGCTAAATGATAGGCAATGTTTCAATATTGCACCAAGTCCCTCCCGAACATTGTGTGCTACAACAAGTCCCTCGTCCTTATTTACCCTCTCACATACTCCAGTAAGATCCATTCGATGGTTGACACTATGCATGTAGCTGCTGCAGTGATTTCACTGTAGCTGCTACAGTGAAATCATTGTAGCAAGAGTATCAATTTGATTAGGCAAGAGTATCAATTTAGCGAATTGATTGTTGAGTATCAATTAGCCGAATATATACTCCTTATGGAGACGAATGGATACTCTTGCTACAATGAAATCATTGCAGCAACCGCAACATGCACAGTGTCACCCGACGAACATATACTCTTGCTGATGACGATGGATGCTCTTTCCGGAGATGAATGTATACTCTTGCTGCAGTGTTTCACTGTAGTAGCTATAGTGAAATCATTGTAGCAACTACTACATGTAATGTATAGTGTTAATCGGCGAATGGATACTCATGCCAAAGACGAATGGATACTTTTGTTGGAGGGGTAATTTTGTAATTTAAAGGATAAAAAACGTTAATATTTTTGGTCAGGATTTGCTGCTCAAACGTGTCTTTTTGGAGGGACTTTAGCTAATATCCTACAAGTTATGTCCTTTAGGTTAAATAAAAACAAGAGTGGGGATTTAGGACTAATTAATCATAATATTTTTTAAAAGAAAATGCTATTTTGATAATTGTTTTCTATGATGGACGAGAAAACACGTAAGTCTTTCCTCCTGAGTACAGAATTCCCGACAGCCTTATCAACAGCGTGCGGACCAACTGCGGTTTTTCTATTTCCTGCCTTATCCTGTTTGAACATCCTATTTCAACATACTGTGGGACATACTTCCGGACATACTGCGGTGGTGGTGGGGTAGTAGTCAGCGGCGCTGGGTGCGAACCCCGATGCAGTGTGCGCTGGCCGATGCCCCCACACCACCGCAGTATGTCCACCAGTACGTCCCATTGTATGTTCAAATAGCAGTACCTAACCTTATCCCCGCCCTGTGCTCCGCTCTGCAGCTCCAAAGCCCTATTCTCTGCAAATCTATCGCCTCTCGAAACCCTAGCTTCCATGGCGTCCCTTCTCTCTTGCCACTGCCGCTCCTCCCCCGCGACCTCCAGGTCCTCTCACTCCGCAACAAGGAGTGGGAGCTTTTGCAACGGGCACAGGAAACCCGACTGGGTCCGCCGCCTAGGGTTCCGCTGCTTTTCCTCGAGGTTTCCCGGGCTCGATCTTGGAAGGGAAGAGGTAGAGCTCTTTCATTTTCTTTTCAAACGCTGTATTCTTGCTCAGTTCCATCAGATCCAATTCCTTCTTCCTGTTTGGTATGGGTTCTTGAGCAATGCCGAGCTATTTTCTGTCAAATATTCTATTTTTTTTTCTCAAATTAGAGTTTCCATTGATTATAAGAAAGAGAATTCCTTTGTACAATTGGGGCTGTACAGATCCAATGGGGGACCCACAGTGGATATACATGCAAGGTTTTAATTATCGCTTTTTTATATCGATTTCGGTTGGTCAAATAAAGGTAATTTGTCAAATTTCGGTTAAATGTAGTTGGGAACTTGTATTTTTTTAAGGAAAGGTTTTGATGGAAATTTGGCCGATTTTGGTCAATTTCAGTCAATTTTGGGTCAAATGTTGATCAAATATCGGTCTGTTATGAAAAAACTCGAGATGGAGGTGAAAGATTGGACTTTTCCCTGTGAAACGATGGAATCTTTTATTGAAAAGGTTGAATTTTTCAGTAAAATTATCCGAACTAAAGACGGAATGTTAGATTCTGGTCCAACATCGGTCATTTCGGCTGACATTTCGTGATGTCGAACCAAAATTTGGTACTATGGAAATTTCAGAACAATTCTACTTTGGATCCCCCCAAAAAGGACATATTCCAGTCATTTCATATAAAAATTTTGGACATTTTATTCCATGTACTACATGTCACCAAGTCTTAGCCAATGGAAATGAACATAGGCTCCAATCAAAAGACTATGGAAGTCCGATGGGTAAAAAAGCAAGAGAATTAAACTCCATTGGTGAATGCTCTAAACATGGGGTTTAACCTTAGCCACAAGCCTCTGTGAGCTAATTTCTATTGAATAATGTTTTTTTTCCCTTGTTAGTGTTACTATTGATTAATTTAAAAAAGTTCTTTGCATTGCAACCGTTGGAGCTCCGCAATAGGGAGTATACAGATCCAATGGCACCATGAGTGAATGCTCTAAACATAAGGTTTAGCCTTAGCCACAAGCCTCTGTGAGCTAATTTCTATCGAATAATGTTTTTTCCCTTTTTTGTGTCACCATTGATTAATTAAAGAAAATGCTTTGCAATGCATTTGTTGGAGCTCCGCAATAGGGGGTATACAGATCCAATGTGGTACCCCAAGAATGGATAATTAGATATGCATATCAGCAATGCTTAACCAGTGGAAAGTAATCGTTGGCTCCAATCAAAAGATAAGGAAGTCCGATGGGTAAAAAGCCCATAGAATTAAACACCTAGGTGAATGCTTCAAACACAGGGTTTAAGCTTACGTTAGCCACAAGTTTCTTTTAGTTGAAATCAACAACTTTGATGTGCCGACTAAGTATTTTTAGAGCAACTAAGGTAATTTCTTATTATTAGTAAATCAATTCACATATTTCTTGCATTAATTGGCCACAACTCAATTTGGTGGTTATGATCTAGTTGTCAGAAAATCATCTAAGGTACTGTATAGATGTTGGAGCATTACATCATATTATATATGTTGGGATGATTTCAATCGAAGCACTGTAAACCACATTGAGTTATCTAAAAACAATTGATCGGCAATTATAAGCATTAGAGACTGGAGATATTGGATCAATTTTCTACAACATGGAGAGACGATATTGAGTAAATGCTCAAACGGGCTTACATTGTCAGCTGATCTATAGTTAAACGTTTCATTCAGATCTTATCACCAGAGTTGGGAATTTTTTATAATGTAGCAGCTTAATTAGGGTGCTTCAAATGCATAGATAAACTACTAAATTAGTCAATTAAAAGCCCTTTATGCATCGTTTACTTCTTTGTTTCTATGAATTATATGCCCTTTTTAATTTTAAAAAGTTTAAAGATTTTTTTTGTAGATTTTAGCAGCAAGAAGAGATGCAATTTATTTTTTACCGAATAGAAGAATTGTAACACTTTAAATTAGATATTTTCGTAAAATTCTGGGCAAGCAACAGATTAATTTTGATGATTGTGACCCTTTAATGTAAGCACTAGAATCCCAATAATTTTGGAGAAACCTAATTCATAAATCGTGGGAGTGTATCCCCATCAGGAAGAATTCATAGGGACCCGAATGTTGGGATTGGTGATGTATTACATATTCTAATTCCATATCAAATTTGATATTAGTATCAATACATAGTCTGTTGATGAGGTAGTCTTATATTTGATGTATTATACACTATTACTCATATACTATTGTTGTATTGGATGTACGTAAGTCCATCGGGCATAACTAAGGTAACTTAGGTATGTGGATGAGGTTCACATACAGAAGGTCGAATATTACAAGACTATTTTACCCCGATAAGGTTCACGATCGGTGATAGGACTCATCCTATCTGTAAGAGTGTAACACTAGGTTGGTCAAACAAAAAAAGGAACCTTCCAAAACTAGTTTCAACTTTCTTGGGAATTTAAAACTATTGTTGGATAGTTGGTTTTGGAACCAAATAACGGCCTTGAGCACCCTAAGTAGTAAACCTGATTTTCTTTGTTTATAGACATTAAACAAATTTTTTGAAGTTGAAGTACACATTTTTGTAATAATGAAGCATAGTTAGTCCAGTTAAAATACCTTCTAATTGGAGATGTTGGGATTAAGCACGGTTCTATGATATGTTTCTTTAAGAAGTAAATTATTTATCTCATTCACTTCTTTTGGTAGATTGGGTTATGATTTTGCTTTCCTGACTAAATGATAGCTTGGGATCTGTGAGCAGAAAAAAACTATTGTTTAGTGTAAAAGATGTGCATTCTCCATCACATTGGCAGTCGGGCTATAGTTTGTTTTTCTCATTCACTTCTTTTGGTTGGATTGGGTTATGATCTTGCTTTCCTGACCAAACGATTGTTTTGGATTTGTGAGCAGAAAAAACACTTGTTCGGTGCAAAGGAATGTGCATTCTCCATTGCATTGGCAGTTGGGCTAGTTACAGGTGTGCCTGCTTTTGACTGGCCTGCTTATGCATCCCCTGTAGGCCCTGTGCTACCTGATCTATCGGTTCTGATCTCTGGACCACCTATTAAGGATCCTGGTGCATTGTTGAGATATGGATTGCCTATTAATAACAAAGCTATCCGGGAGGTTCAAAAGCCACTTGAGGATATTACAAATAGTCTCAAGATCTCTGGTGTGAAGGCACTGGACTCGGTTGAGAGAGTAAGTTTATTCAACCAAATTGACTTCTATTCTTTTGCTTTCTATACTTTTCTCATTAATTTTGTCAAACAGATTTTGGTAACCACCAATGTTATTATATGTAAACAATGTTATTGTCGTATTAGTGGTAGGAAGTAAGATAAAATGGCTTTATTCTGCCAAAATGAGAGTCTGATCAATCGATATCCAAATGGTGATTGATTACTGAATGGTTCATAAACCAGATTTATAACTGAGATTATTCTGTCTTTTCTGTTGACCATAGATGCTATATTTTTCTTGCCTTAGGATATTAACATATATAATTTTCATTTAGCAACATATGGTTGTATTGGATGATGGCCTATGATCCTATATAAATTGATATTTTTGGTTGATTTAATGTGCCAATTGTATGATAAAAACAATCAATCATGTCATTTATAGAGTGGTGGTGATCCTAATATTAAGTTCTCAGTTTTTATTTGTGACTGGCTTTTATACTTGTCTATTTTGCATGGTAGAATGTGAGGCAGGCAAATCGCGCGCTCAGTCAAGGGAAAACTATGATTCTTATGGATGTTGCTGAATCAAAGAAAGCACATGGGTTGGAATTGCTCGACAAGCTGGCCAACGGAATGGATGAGCTCCAACGTCTGGTAGAGGAAAGGAACAGAGATGCAGTGGGACCGAAACAAAAGGAGCTTCTACAGTATGTGGGAGGGTAAGAATATGTTTGATCTTATCGGAGGTTAACGTCTAAATTACATTGTAACTATTTCTCAATTATTCAAATATCACTGTATTGGTAACGCTGATTTTTGATTTTATGCTACTTAATATATCCTAACCAACGTTCGAAATCTCCATTTCGGTTGAAATTTCGACCCTTTGGATATGGAAATATTTCGTGGAAATATTTCGACTATGTGGAAATATTGCAATTTTATAGAAATGGTGGAAATATTGATTTTTCGATGGAATTTTTTTAGTGAAACTCTGGATAATCATAAACAAAGTATATACACACACTTTGGAACACTCAAATAATATGTGTACCTTATCTAGGGGTGTAGAGCTTCTCATAGCATGTATTCGATGTTTTGAGTCTGTGAGTCTTGTGCAATCTTGTTTGGTCCGGTTTTGATATATATTTTTCAAATGCTTTTTAATCTTTTTTGTGGATAAAAATATTTTCAAAATAAAGATTAGTTGATTGTTAAAATAATGTTTCAAACGATTTTGGAAGTGGACTTAAAACAAGAAAGTTATGCAAGTTTGAAATTGTGTAAAAATTATGCTGAAATGTAAAACACTGTTGTTTTACTAAGTATGAAAAAAAAAGAGTTTTTATATAGGAAATGTTTTATTCATTCAAAATTTCCTAAGACGGATCATGGTTTTCTAGATGCACTTGTAGTTCTATATCTAGTGGATTTTGTTGAGCTAAAAAGAAGTTGATTTAATCACTTTTCTCACCATTTGGATTTTATAAAAAACCCTAAAACTGTTTTCTCTTACTAAAACTGAAAGTATACTTTTTGATTCCTTTGGATTTTGTTTTTTTTGATATTTTTATTGAAATCAAATGGGGGGGGGGTTATTTGTTTATTTATATATAATAACTTAAAGTAAATGGAGATCCAGGCCTCAAGCACCCTTCTATAATTAGTCAGTCACACAATTTCGATGTCTTTTTGCAAAATTTCGACAAAATACCTTTTTGTTGGTGCTAATATCACGATATTTCGTTGAAATGGAAATATTTCGTGAAAATATTGTCATATTTAGGGAAATCATAACAGTGTCTGTCGTTCGATTTTGTACGCTAGATTTCGTTCTGAGCTTTCAACTAACTGATATATTTCGCAATTTTTTGCGAAATATATCAATTTTTAGTACCTTGATCCTGAGTTGCATCTGAATATATGTTCTATTATTTAATACAAAATTTTAATCCATTTATAGCCTTATTGGTGGTTTTCTTCATCAAAAGGTATATGTGTATGGAAAACACTTGCAAAAAAAGGAGTGAAATGTTTTGCCAGACGATAGCCAGTATATATGGAAAGTGTAGAAAATGATGCTTGGCCCAAATCCCCAGGCCAAGGTAGTCGACTGAAAGCAATGAGATCACAAGTGAAAGTGACAGACTAACAGTAAGGAGAGGAAGTGAAAGCTTGAAAACGTCAGACTAACGCGCGACTTATAGCACTGTGTTGCCTACGCTTGCTGGTCTTGATCTCGAAGTCAAACGGATGCCTAGTTGAAACTTGAAAGGCTTTCGAGTCGCTCACTAGAAGTGTGACATAACCTTCTCTGCTACAAGTCGGCATCAGAGGTGACAAAAAGAACAGACTCAAAATACGTTGTAGAGTATGGAACATGGAGGTGCTCGAGATGATAGGCCACCGGCATTACGGCCCAACCCAATCCTCTGCCCCGTCCGGAAATTCTGTACATAACAAGAAGCAGTAGCAAAAGTAACTATCAAACCATAGTCACATAAAGAACTAATAGAGACTTGATTCATGTACAAGAGCGGTGCATGGTGGATGCGGGACAGGGTCGGCCGACTAGATGGGTCGGAAGCAGGGGTGATAGATCCAACATTGGGGAAGAGGGATGAGATCCCCATCAGCGGTGCAGACCTGCAGGTGAGTGAAAGTAGACGTGCGGTTGGTAAGAATAGTCGAAGCTGACATCAAGTGACAAGTAGCTCTAGAATCCAGAGAGAGACAATACCAATATCAGAGAGGCAGACTGGACAAAAGGAGTTAAGGACCCCGGAGCAGTGCGAGTGCGGAACAAAACTGCAAGCTAGTGAAGAACCTGAGAATCTGATGGAGTTGGTGACGGAGGAATAGGGGCAGCAACAACACCTTCGTGTCAACCTGGCCCCCCCCTCCAAACGTCGCGAGAGTCAGGACCCCAGCGTGGGTCATGAGCAGGACGCTTCGGATAGTTATGCTTTATGTGACCAACCCCCTTGCTGTAGTGACATATCTCAGAGTTGAAGGAGGCGTTACAGGAGCCAATGACAAGCTCACTATCCGAAACAAGAGTAGGAGATGGGGGAAGGACACCCTGAGTTCTCAACCAGGTCTCCTCATTGACTAGGGAGATTAGATCATCCTCCAGACGAGGAGTAAGATCGTGGTGGAGCTAGGTCGCCAGACTCAAGGAAAGCTCTAGAAGTTTGGCGACCTAGGGAACCACATCACACAGGGATGAAGGAGTCGAGCTCGTGCTAGTAACCGCTTATCAAGCTGAAGAAATTTTGGATCACCGCTTATCAAGCTGAAGAAATCTTGGATCGAACAGGTACCCTGACGCATAGCCTGAGAGTCACAGAGAGACTAGTAGTGACCGACATCGCCTCGCTGAACGAAAGTGTCCCGAAGGTACTACTGAGCATGAGCAGTGAGTAGGCAACCAAGAGAAGTTAGCAGCGGACGGGAGATAGAGTGAAGTATGTAGGCCCGAATGGATTGACCGTGCTGACATCAGACGACTACAAGGGCATCACGAGCCAAAGTTGGTGTCTGAGCCGGAGTATCAGCAGCCGTGATGGTCGAGGAGGTATCAACGACCGCCTGATCTGTCGGGGGGGGGGGGGGGGGATGCTCGTTGGTGATGGGACCCCAAAGATTGTGACATGTGAGATCTCTTCGAAGGAGACCGACCAATCCGGGCAATTAGCGACCGATGCAAGCATGAAGTCCAAGCCTTTTAGAGATGGAAAGGCTATGATTAGAGCCAGAGTGGGGCCGGGAACGTGTCACAACTTGAGGATGATGAATCTGACCTCCCAGTTGGAAGATTCACACTCAATAGTTTGGAGAACGGGGGCTCAATCCAGTAATATAAGCAGCTAGCCGGGGCGGGTGCTCTCGGAGAACCCTTACGTGAAGAGGGGGGTGCCCCTTGTTCTGGAGTATAGGAGTATAGAAACATAGAAGGGGCACAAAATCCTTAAATCTGTGACCCCTATTTTGCAGCACATAAAGCAGGGCCGCCCCTGGTTCTTCACACTGAGCACAGAAAGACCATATGGCGCCTGGATCGGGGTTGGGCAGCGCGGATCGAGGCCGGGTTGGCGTGAGATGGTAGGGCGTGGGGAGGATTGATGGATGCCGGACACGGGGAGGGCTGATGGAGGTCGAGTCAGTGCGGGCGACGCTCGGGTGGGGGAGGTTGTGTAGGGATGGCAGGAAGGTGGGGGAGTTCGGGTGATCGTGAAGGGAGGTATGGGTGATTGGGGTGACAACAGCGAGGCGCGAAGACGCAAGAGGTTGCTGATGGCCGGTGCACGCAGGAGGGTTGACGACGTAGGAGTTGGTTGAACAACTGGCGCACACAGGAGGGTTGGAGGGAAGGTAGTCGGTACACACAGGTGGGTTGAACGGTTCAGAGAGGCGCGGACGGCGTCGGCGAGCTAATTTTTTTTTTAAAATTATTTTAGGGCTAGCTCTGATACCATGTTAGACGTGGAATTGGAGAGCCAACCTCGCTGGATTCATTAGGGTCTATGCCCATGTATATACAAGTACTAGAGGAGGCGAAACTCCTCATTAGGACTAAACCTATACCCATTATATACAACTACAATTAACCCTTCTTTCCTTAATCTACTGCTTGCTGGCTCATACCCTTATTGTAGTCATTGAAGTCATTTTTTGTGTTACATTTGATATTTAGAAGTCTTATTTTAATTTATCGTCAGAAATCATAATGCATGGATAATAAGGTATCATTAGTACTTTTGTTTGACAGTTGAATAACAAATGCTGAAATAATCTTCCTGTATTCTCATGTATTCTGAGGCTTCATGTAATAGGTGTTCAACGTAACTATATTGTCATAGATAAAATCGTCAAATCGTTAGTTCTCATATATACCCTTGTTATTGACTGCAGCTGAGATCTTCATGGGACATTGGATTTCTGCAGTGTTGAAGAGGATATGGTGGATGGTTTCCCTTATGAAGTGCCCGAGGAATACAGGAACATGCCTCTTTTGAAAGGGAGGGCAACTATTGATATCAAAGTTAAGGTTAAGGACAATCCCAACATACAGGATTGTGTTCTCCGCATAGTTGTGGATGGGTACAATGCCCCAGTAACAGCAGGGAACTTCGTAGATCTAGTGGAAAGGCACTTCTATGATGGCATGGAAATCCAAAGAGGTAGTGCCCTTCCGAATTTTTTTGAATTTTTTTAACTGAAAAACTATGTTTGAATCTGTCGTGTATAATTAATTATTAATTGTCTATGCATGGATCCGCTAGTGATAACATTTCAGTTTGTCTCTTTGGACTATAACCTGTCTCTGATATCGATGTAGTTCTCTTTATTGAGCTTTCCCAACTTCCGTCTTTGTATGTACATCGATGCTTTGAGTCTCTACCCACTGACTGGCCTTCTAGGTTCCATGCAATGTTCAGAGTATCGATTTTGACCCCTAAAAAAAGGAATATTTCGCAAAATGTTTCAAAATATAACGATATTTTGTAAAATATGCCATTTCGTTGTTGAAAAAAAGAGGAAAATTTCATGATTTTTTACGAAATATTGCGAATGGCCTTTAGGTTCCATGATAAGCCCCTTTCTTGCCAAAGTTGCGTTGGCCTAGATTGTTACCAAACTCTTAAGAAGGTTCACATCAGTTTGAGTGCCTGTTGTCCGATCCAAATTTGATCCATAGAACAAACCACATATATATATATGTGATAATAATTAGTAGTCAAGGTTATACCATGATAGGTGCAAGATGAAATGTCTTAAATAGCTTTGGGTTTTACAACCATAAGCGTGTCTATTTTTTAGTTGCTGTTCTGTATGTTTGATTCAGACTGGATCCTGTATATCTTGTCGATATTCGTTATCGGTAGAGTTCTCAAAATTGACATGGTTCTGCTGCAGCTGATGGCTTTGTTGTCCAAACCGGAGACCCTCAAGGGCCTGCAGAGGGTTTTATAGATCCTAGCACAGAAAAAATACGAACAATACCTCTAGAAATCATGGTTGATGGTGACAAAATGCCTGTATATGGGGAAACATTAGAGGTCAGTTGCTCAACTTACTGCGACTTTGGAATCCTTGTGCCAGTCCTTAAAACAACCTAGTTAGTGTGCTTTCTTCATCAATGTTCAAATGCTCGAAACTCGGACTCGATAGCCAGCCGATTTGGGTAAACTCGGTCCGACTCGACCAAG
Organism: Chamaelirium japonicum; assembly: GCA_947650365.1. Classification (NCBI taxonomy): domain Eukaryota; kingdom Viridiplantae; phylum Streptophyta; class Magnoliopsida; order Liliales; family Melanthiaceae; genus Chamaelirium; species Chamaelirium japonicum. Next base: position 26,170,309 of record OX393559.1, on the reverse strand, counting down.
TTTTATCCCAACTCGGTCTGACTCTACCAAGTAACTCGACTCGAAATCTGGCAGAGTCGAGTAAACTCGGTCCGAGTTTTAAATTAGTGCTCTTCACACATGTAATCATCTGATGCGTCATCTCGCGAGCCATGAAAAGCTTTCTGGATTGTCAGTAAATGTATAAAAGCATTAATTGTGCATACCCTGATGGGCCTGATCCCAAATCGTTTCGTTCGATTTGCTAGGAGCTCGGTCGATACAAAGCTCAAACACGGCTTCCCTTCAATGCATTTGGAACCATGGCAATGGCTAGAGATGTAAGTCCAAATGGAAGCCCTTCCTTCGTGTCTATATAAATGGTTTTTATTTTTTATTTTGAGTTCCAAATGCTGACTAGGAAATTTTGTGCTTGTTCTTCTTAAAACAGGAATTCGATGATAATTCTGCTTCCAGCCAAGTATTTTGGCTGCTAAAAGAGAGTGAACTAACACCCAGTAATGCCAATATATTGGATGGTAGGTATGCAGTGTTTGGGTATGTGACGGAGAATGAGGATTATTTGGCTGATCTCAAGGTGGGAGACGTCATCGAATCGATCCAAGTTGTCTCAGGCCTTGATAATCTTGTCAACCCAAGCTATAAGATTGCGGGATAGTGAGATCGTCGTTGAATTTATAAACGAGGACCCTTTTTCCACGTGGATTCTCTTGAATTCGTGTGGGTTCTCGAGTTGAAGTGTGATCGTGTGGGTTCTCGACTTGCATTGATTGTCCAATTCTTTGGAGATTTTGAATTGGTTACACTTGCGCAGTTTACTTAAGATCGAGAGCTTTTTTTCGTCTATGGTGCCCTCTGTCAAAAAGAAGTGCTGGTTGCACTTGGATCATTCTTTTGTTTGTGCTTGCATTATGGCAATCTTCAATTGCACTGCATTTGTTCTTTGCCTGGGAATTGGAATTCCGTAGGAAAGTCCAGTACCATGTTGTTTCCATGAATGTGTGATCTATGTAGACATTCCTTTCACCACCATCCCCCCCATCTGGTTTCGTATCTGTACAGGCTAGCTTTCACCATGAGGGGGGGGGGGGGGGGAATTTACTAATGTGGACTTTAATTTCCACGGGAATTGGAAGTCCCATTTTTAATTTAAACGAAAGAACATGGGAATAGGCCTGCATACTATTATTAAGTATTTAGGGTTGCTATATTATAGGGGTAATAATTTTGGGAAATTGGTGTTGAGTCTTTAAAAAGCTTCTCGTTTAATGTCAAGGAGGTGTAAAGTTTGCCGGTAACGTTTAAGTACATGGGTTAGACTTTGGCCAGAATACCTTTTTTTTTTTTGGCAGGAACTACGGGGGTTCTATTCATGGCGCCCCAGCCCAAAATTCAGGATTCTGGTTACAGTTATTAATCGAGTCCATGTCAGCTTGAACGAGGGGGGCGATACAGGGAGGGGTAGAGAAAGACGAAAAAGTCGCTTTTACCTGAAGGGCATGCTTTGCCAGTTGATCTGCGCAGCTATTATGGATCATTCGAACATAGGAAAAAACACACCGGGAGAATCCCGAAGATAACAACCTGCAGTCAGATACAATGCTCTGTATCCGCCATGGAGGGGATAGATCCCCATCCGACAGGAGGTGAACGAGGACTTGATTGTCCCCCTCCACAATTACAGAGGAAGCAGCGGCTCTTTTAAGAGCTTGCAACCCGTGTAGGATAGCTCTAGCCTCAATTTCTATGGCCTCACATGCGTGAGAGATGGCGCCCGCGGAGTACACGTGTGCTCCCGCACAATCCCGAATGATAATACCAGTAGCCGCCATTGTTTGGTTCAAAGCCCCGTCTACATTGACCTTTAGTACACCCGGGTCTGGCGGAAGCCAGTGGGAGGGGTGCAACTTTAAATCTTTGTAACGGGTGGATTGGAGCTGCTGGAAAAGAACGTTGGAGGCAATAAGGATATCGTGTGGGTTTGGAGGCACTCTTTTGAAGATCCAGCAGTTCCTGGCTTTCCAGATGTTCCACAGAAGGAGAGAGGCGTAGCTGAAGGCTAATTCCGGAGACTTATCCAACCGAAGTAGAAGCTCAATCCATTGGGGAAGAGTGTTGTTGCATCCCTCCGTGTGGATGTGAAGATGAGAGCCGAACCACACTGCTCGGGCGAAGGAGCATTGGAATAGGATGTGCTCAATTGACTCGTCTGCACTGGAGCAGAGCGTACACTTATGGTCGATGTAAGGCAATCGAATAGCCAGGTTTTTAAGGGTTGGAATGCACCCCCGAAGAGCTCGCCAAACGAACATGATTGCCTTAGGGAGACAACCCTTAGTTTTCCATAGTCTGTTCCAGTCAAATTTGACGATAGAACTCGAGGAGGAGGCTTCATTGCTGCGAGAAAAAATAGCCCAATATGCTGATTTCAGATTGAACTGACCTGTAGATGATGGTGTCCAAATGAGGCGATCAGGTTCCGGCTCGGCAACTAGATGGATAGTGAGGATGGCATTGACTTCCAGTGCCCCCAGACCGCACTCCAGAAGTTTCTCAGTTTGCCAATTACGGGAAACATGGTCAATAAACTCAGAGACAGGTAGCTTAAATCTCTCGGGCACGTCGCTCCGGATAGCAAACCCAGGTAATCTGGGGATCCACTGGTCCCCCGCCAGGTTGATGGACTGCCCGTCGCCCACGTTCCAGCATGTGAATGGCCGGATGAGGTCACGACCCTTGAGGAGGCTCTGCCAAACTTGGGATGCTCCCTTCTTAGCATTGAGGATCCAAAAATTTGAATGGGTTTCGTACTTCTTAGACAGGATCTGGACCCACAAACGTTCGGGGTGTGACACGAAGGTCCAGGCCAATTTCATGATCATAGCTTGATTGACCTTTGCAAGGTCCCGGATACCCAACCCCCCTTCCAATTTGGGCTGGAACATCTTGTTCCATCCCAGTAGATAGAGATGACGTTTATTGGGATCAAACCCCCACCAGAAATCTCTCTGAATGGCGTGCAACTTATTGATGACCGTTTGCGGTATGATCACAGAAGACAAAGTAATTCGGGATTGAAGAAAGAGACGACTTCAGAAGAATAGTTCTACTTGCGTGCGAGAGGGTCTTAGCCTTCCATCCTTTGAGTTTGGATTTGAATCTATCTTCAATGAAGGAGAATGCTTTGATTTTGGATCTGCCATAAAAGAGGGGAGAACCCAGGTACAGCTCTTGCTGAGACATGATGTGGACACCTATGCTGGAAGCAATAGCTTCTCGACGGGTTCTGGCGACGTTACGAGAGAAGGTGATCCTGGATTTATTGAAGTTAATCAGTTGGCCCGACCAGTCGCAGTACTGGTCCAATATAATATTAATCGAGTTTATTTCCTGGTCTGTTGCTCTGCCAAAGATGAAAATGTCGTCAGCGTAAAATAGATGAGAGACAGTGAGGCCTTGCTTACCAATGCGTATGCCATGAATGAGCTTGCGGTTTTCAGCGTCCTGAATCAGACGAGAGAGGCCCTCAAAGCACAGAAGAAACAAATAAGGTGAGAGAGGACAGCCTTGACGCAGCCCCCGATGAGCTGTGATATGGCCTTCCGGTGCTCCGTTGATAAGAACTGAGTAAGACACTCCCAATATACAGGCGAGGATTAACGATCTAAAGCTCCTGGAGAAACCCAGATCATTCAGGACCTGCATGAGGAAGGACCACTCCACTCTATCGTAAGCATTAGCCATGTCGAGTTTAAGAGCAAAATAGCCTCTGCTGCCTGTGGTTTTCTTGATATGGGCTAGAACTTCATGGGCAATAATATTGTTGTCATTTATGTTTCGGCCTGCGACGAAAGCACTCTGGGTAGTGGAAATGCAACGAGGAATGAATCTCTTCAGCCTGTTAGCGATAATTTTGGCACAAACTTTGTAGATCACGTTGCACAGACTGATGGGACGGAAATATCTAGGAGTCTGAGCTGCTGTCTTTTTGGGGATGAGGGCTAAGAATGTAGCATTTAGATGAGACGGAAGAGCCTTGGTGATGAAGAAGTTTTGAACAACCTTGACGAGATCAGACCCTACCACCGCCCACCCTTTCTTGAAGAAGCCCGCCGTTAACCCATCCGGTCCCGGGGCCTTGAGGTTATTCATAGCAAAGATGACACGCTTGATCTCCTCTGGTTCGGGAATAGATGTCAGCCAATCATTTTCCTCGCTGGAAATAATACTAGCAAAACCAAAGTTTTGAAGATCAGCAACCGTGGGTGAAGAAGAAGCAAAGAGATCCTTGAAGTAATTAACAAAAGCCCCTTTGATATCAACCGGGTTAGAAGTCCAGGTATTCTGGGAGGTCAAGATACCCGAGATATGATTACGTCTTCTCCGATTAAGAACAGCCAAATGATGAAACTTGGTATTCCTATCTCCGCTTGTGAGCCAATGATTTTTCGACCGTTGCCTCCAGTAAGTCGCCTCAAGGTCAAGGAGGTACTGATGCTTTTGTCTCAGTCTAGATTCTGCCGCTAGCCTCTCCTCCGAGGGATCCATATTTTGAATACGGGCTAAGTTCGATTCCACCGTGCCCAGCTTGGACTTGATGACTCCAAAAGTCCTCCTACTCCAATCTAGCAAGGCTCGTGCCACCTTCTTACAGTTCTTGTCAAAATCAGAGAGATTTGCATTGGGAGGCAGACTACACCATGCCTCTTTAATTGTCGGGATGAACTCCGGGTCCGAGCCCCAGAATTCTTCAAACCTGAATATCTTATCTTTTCTAACTGGCGCCGGATAGAGATCCAGGAGGATGGGAGAGTGATCGCTCCCAAGTCTTGGTAGATGCCAGACCCCCGCACGAGGATACCTGAGCCTCCAATCTGTACTGACCATGGCCCTATCCAATCTCTCCCGAATGAAGCTCGGGTAATCCCGATAGTTTGCCCAAGTAAAAGCTGGGCCTTGAAACCCGAGGTCTATAAGACCTAGATTGTTCGAGAATTCTTTCAGATTTTTGCAGCTATCCGGGGTGACTGGGGATCCTCCATCTCGATCGATTGCCAAGAGCAAATCGTTGAAGTCCCCAAAAATACAGAGTGGGATGTTGAGGGGAGCCACTGCTTGATAGACCCGCTCCCAGACCGCCGGGCGAAATTGCCTTTGGGGGTGTCCGTAGAAGCCAATAAGCGTCCATGTCTGGGGATGTTGGTTGACTTCCGCAATTATAAAATTCTCGCAGCTGTTGATCACTTTAATCGAGATCTGGTTCGACCACGCCAGACAGAGGCCCCCTGCTTGGCCGACCGCTGGGACGTCAAAATAGTAACCGAAATTTAGGAATTCCTGAATAGCTTGCATCTTGCTGAGGGAACATTTAGTTTTAGACAGGAACAAAACATCCGGCTTGGACCTGCCGAGGAGATTCTTCAGGCCTTGGATTGCAGGGGGACTCCCCAGACCCCTGCAATTCCAGCTTAGCAGTTTCATTTGTCCAGTGGCAATGACTCATCAGCCATTGCCACCTTGGAGTTTATATCGTGAGAGAAAATGTTACCTTCATAGGGGGGCAGATGTTTGAGTTTTTTCGGAGCAGGGGGGCCCTCTTTGATAAACTCCAACTCTGGGGATCTTCTCCTTTTAATTGCGAGCTTTGAATCAGGGTGTAGTCGTTTCTTGGCTGGGCCCCTCTTCCGTGGTTGGCGGGAAAGAATCCTGGGAGTTCTCAAGAGTAGGGATTCCGTCCTAGCCTCTATCACACAGTCAGTACCTTCCATAGGGGCGTCCTTCTCTGCATGGCAACTCACAATCTTCTTGCCTATTCCATCACCTGATTTAGGGGAGGAGCTGGATTCGCCCACCAGATCCGTCCAAATGTGTGGCCTGCCGATTCCTTCCTTCTTTCCTAATTGACTAGCAAGGGTTGCCACGTCAGCCCTAGTTTTGCCGTCGTGCTTGATCGGGGTGGGTGAGTCGCCGGCGGGATGGGGTTGGGATGATGATCTGAAGGCCGACGAAGACGATCCATCATCTGAGTCTTCTCCCGATAGGGTGGAGTTTTGGACAAAGGTCCGCTTGGGGCGGAGAGCGTTTGGGGTGAATAGAGATTCTTTGTACCTCGAGATCAAGATGGCCTCCAACTCCCTGCACGTTTGTTCTTCAATATTATCTTTCCCAAGGTGAAAGAGAGCCCCGTCTCTCAAGGAACAGCTGTGGCTGGTATGCCCCAGTAACCCACAGGTGTCGCAGTACCTTGGCAGCCTCTCGTACTTCAGCCAGATCTCAATGGCTTTCCCATCATTCTTGAGGTCTACTACGACTTTCTCAATGAGAGGTTTGTGTACGTTGATGCGGACCTTGAACCTCGCAAAGGTAGTCCATTGCTTCTCCACCCCTACCTCCAGAGGCCTGAGCAGGCCGATCTCTTTAGCTATGGTTTGCACCGACTCCCTGGTCATGTAGCCCCTGGGGATCTTGAAGGCTTGGACCCAGATCTCAAGCTCATCGAAAGAGTACTCATGGGGTTGGAGATGATGAACACATCTAGAGAGGATCACCGCATCTCTGTTAAAACACCACGGGCCCTGCCTCCACACTTTCTCCAAGTTTTGCGGGGAGTCAAATTCGAGGAGGAAGGATGAATCATAGAATTTCGAGACCTTAACCGTCCCCATAGCCGACCACGCTTTTTGCAGGGATTCTTTGAGGAAAGCAGCTTTGGTAGGCTTATCTGATAGGACCTTACCTATGAGCGAGGCTTCTACAGCCCCGTCCTTCCTCTTTTCATTGTCGCCGAAGGCCGTCGATCCAGCAATCTTTGTATCTTTGAATTTTTGCAGTATGTCCTCAAGCTCTAGCGTCGCCATGGGTGGACGAGCCCAAAAAGGGGAGGGCGGGGGGCAGAGAATGGGTTAGGGTTTGAAGGGACGGAGGGGAGAGGGCGGGGGGGAAGGACTCAACCCCAGGGGGTGAGGGGGAAGGGAGGAGGGGAAGGCTCGCTCTGGAGAGCGAGGGAAAAAAATTCTCTGACCGGCGTCCGTTAATGCCTGCCTCCCACTCTTTGGTAAACCTTATTGTCAGGCTCGGTTCTTGTCAAAATCAGAGAGATTTGCATTGGGAGGCAGACTACACCATGCCTCTTTTATTGTCGGGATGAACTCCGGGTCCGAGCCCCAGAATTCTTCAAACCTGAATATCTTATCTTTTCTAACTGGCGCCGGATAGAGATCCAGGAGGATGGGAGAGTGATCGCTCCCAAGTCTTGATAGATGCCAGACCCCCGCACGAGGATACCTGAGCCTCCAATCTGTACTGACCATGGCCCTATCCAATCTCTCCCGAATGAAGCTCGGGTAATCCCGATAGTTTGCCCAAGTAAAAGCTGGGCCTTGAAACCCGAGGTCTATAAGACCTAGATTGTTCGAGAATTCTTTCAGATTTTTGCAGTTATCCGAGGTGACTGGGGATCCTCCATCTCGATCGGTTGCCGAGAGCAAATCGTTGAAGTCCCCGAAAATACAGAGTGGGAGGTTGAGGGGAGCCACTGCTTGATAGACCCGCTCCCAGTCAAGAAGTTATGTTTAGAGATAGATTACCAAAGAGTACGTCGATCGAGCACGAAAATTATTGCTAACATAAATACCTTAAACAACCAAACTCCATCAGGGTTTCAGCAAAAAACCCATACCAATCCAACCTGATGTGGTGCAAAACACAATCCATCGAAGAACTGAAAGAAGTAATATGTGTCTGAAGCAAAATAATCAAACTTACTGTTTTGGAGGAAGAAGATCATCTCTCATTAAATTCGGAATAGGTTTTCTGACATGATTTTGGGCAGCCTTTTCCACTGCTCTTCAGTAAAGACATAGCAGCTTTCTAGGGTGAGGACAACTATAAAGACAAGTGTCTCTCTACAGGTTAAGCAATGCATGTAGGGACAGCTGTTTCATGCTAAGGGGTCTCTGCATGGCTGCCACGTGTTCGGGGTCGGGTTGGCTCAATCCATTGAAAAAATCTAGGGCCTGATTTTTTTTTTCTTTAAAAAGGGTTATTTTGACTTTGCCCCCCAAATTTTGCTTTAAATTAGACTTTACCCCCCATATTTTAACTAATTAGACTTTACGCCTCAAAACTAGCTACTCGGTCAGCTCACCATCTAAGAGAAAGGGTGAGCTGACGGAAAAGAAATGAAGTTTTGGGGGTGAGCTTACGGAACAGTTAGTTTTGGGGGGTAAAATCTAATTAATGAAAACATGGGGGTAAAGTCTAATTCAAGGCAAAATTTGGGGGGCAAAGTCAAAATAACCCAAAAAAAATTAAGGCAAGGAGCAGGATTTAATCCTTGCACCTATGCAAACCTTAACCCCCTCCCTCGAACCATCTAAGTACTACAGCTTTGCTGATTTACTATAATTAATTTTAGGGTTATTTTGACTTTGTCCCCCAAATATTGTCATGAATTAGACTTTACCCCCCAAAACTAGCTGTTCCGTCATCTCATCATCTAAGGGGCCGTTTGTTTCAACGTAAGTGGCCGCCGAAGTCACCGAGTGCCAGAACTCGAGCACTTCAGGTGTTTGTTTGGGTGAAAGTGATTGCGGAACTCGGAAGAGCGACTTCCGGTCAATCTCGAGAGACCTCTTTTTCAACCACTTGACTTCAGAGTATTTTGGTCCGAAGTGAGGTTTCCCCCATCCGGAAGTGGGATTTTATATGCCACATCATCTCTGTAGAACACTTTTTACACTTCATATCATTTTCCTTGTAACACTTTTACTAAAAATTTATGTCATATTATCCTTGTAGAATACTTTCTGTACTTTTGCCACTTCTCTGCAGAACACTTTCGTCAAAACAAACACCTGAAAGTGGTAGAACTACAGCTCTTAGCATTATCGTTTCCATCAAAACAAACAACAGAACCGGAACTTTCGGACAGAAGTCCCGGTCAACACTTCTAACACTTCTCCTACTTCCTAACAGCCAAACGGCCCCTAAGAGAAAGGGTGAGCTGAAGGAAAAAATAAATAAAGTCTTGGAGGGTGAGTTGACAGGAACAATTAGTTTTGGGGGTAAAGTCTAATTCAAGGCAAATTTGGGGGGCCAAAATCAAAATAATCTATAATTTTATATTAAATCTAACAGTAACTTGGTTGGCTGCAATTGTTAGGGAGGGGCAAGAAGTACTACCATACTATGCTGACGTTGCACAGCTCACCACACAAATCCCCATGTAGCTCCCATACTGTTGCATAGCCAACAGGCCGGCCAGTCTCCAACGAACGAGGACCAGCAGCAGCAGTGGAGACTCGATCGGTGGCGATGGGGTCCGAGAGCGGCCTGCTCAGAAGAAAGCCCCTATCAGTAAACATTACTCGTGAGAGGAGATCGGACGGCGGTGGCGGGGACGGCGGCGGCGGGTCGATGGAGGAGGAGGAGCAGCCGCTGAGCCCGGCGTCGAAGCTGTTCCACGATCCCCACTTCAACTGCTACATCATAGCGATGATGGGGTTCGGGAGGAGGATCGACGTCGACGTCGTGAAGGCGGGGCTGGCGGTCACCCTCGTCCGCCACCCCCGCTTCTCCAGCATCCAGGTAACTTTATTACCACCAACAGTTATTTACTCAATCCAACCACCCCCATCACGAAATTTGAGTTACACCCGACTCTTCCAAAAGTTAAACCTTTATCCCCAAATCTGACAAAAACGTATAGTTAAAAACAAAGGGTAAATTACACATAGACCCCTGTAGTTTGACTGATTATCATTTACACCTCCTTATGTTTAAAACCCGACAAATGTTCCCCTATAGTTTGAAAAACCATACACAGACCCCATCTTGAGACGTGCAAAAGTGATGTATTTTCAAATTATAGGGGGGTATTTGTAGGGTTTTAAACATGAGGGTGCTGTAAGTGAGAATTGATCCCCCACATGCGACACCCGAACACAACCGTTTATGCCTGCTGGTTGGGGTGAGTGTGATTCACAGGCTAGGGGGGAATTTTCGACTTCGGATCTCCTCAAGTCGATCGGCCCGCCGTCATCGGTGGGTCCGATCGGCATGCATCACAGCCGCATGCAGTCGGATGGAGTACCGTTCACTTTTGGGTTGCCCGCCTTCGTGCGACTGTGATGCGTGCGAGCCCACCGACCGGACCGATCGACTGGAGAGGATCTGAACTCAAAATTTTTAGCACATCCTGCGTACCATACAACTGTGGAGCCCACTGCCCCTAGAGCCTATCAGATCGCTCTGAGTGTTTGGGAGCCACTAACCATGTGCTGGAGTCTGCTACGTCATGTCTCTTGAATCGTAATGGGTCCCGTGGTTTTATAGTACGCAAGATGTAGGGTGCAGCACATGACCGGAGCATGCACCTACTACAGCAGCAGTAGCGGGTAATAAAGTTACCTGGATGCTGGCGGTGGCGTTCGATGGCGGCTGGTGGAGCTGCTGCGTACTCCTCCAATTTGTCCAGGTTGGTGGTGGATTGGTTTTTTCAGGATACATTCTGGCATCTTGTAGTACGCCGGTGTGGCGTCATCATTGTCATGTCGTGCACCGGTGTGACGCTTTCCCCGGCCTGATTGGCTGCCTTGTTATCGGTCAGAGGTGGTGGTCTTCTACTCTGTTGCACCGGCATGTGACGCCTCCTTGGGATCCGATTGACTCTCACCCTGATGATGAGCCAAAAAAAAAAAGTGGTTTTTGGGCCTGTATGTGATAAGTCGGAGCTAGTCTGAATGTGTTGCCAACATCTGATTTGGAGTAGCATTTTCTTGTAAGTAAATAAGAATCATTATGATTAGGTTAATAATAGTGAAGAATGTATTGTTAGGTTAATAATAGTTTTTTTTGGGGAAAAATTAGGTTAATAATAGTTATAAAATGCTACTCCAACTTAAATTGAGCTCATAATGCCTTTAATGCTTTGAATTTCCAGAAGAGCAATCAATTGGAGACTAGGAATCAAAAGGGCCAAAAGGCCAAAATAACACGAGTCCCGATCGAGGAATCATAAGAATCTTTTTTATTTTACCATTAGGGCTTTATGTCTAAAGCAATCTAAGCGAATGGTCAATAAAATATACTATATTATGTTATAGTATATTGGATTTTTTTCTTAACGGATTGGATTAGTCTAAATCTATATCCAATTTGTTTAGTAAACATGTTATTAGATTCAGACTGTTATCTGATAATCGGATTAAAAAAGTTCATCCGTATCCTACTTAATTGAGTAATGCTACTAGTACAATCTAAAAAATAATCTCAGACCCAAGCAGTGGAGGTATTACTGGAATATATTTTTTTAGAAAAATAAGATTTGAATATATAACGGGACATACTCTCGGACATACTGCAATGGAGGCTTAACGGTAACCATGATACCAACTCAGATGCAGTATCATCGATACACCAAAGGTTTTCTCATCGCAACGCTTGATGCGTTGGCCGATGCACTAAGCGTTGGTCGATGACCCCCCTCCTTCTCAGTATGTCCGAGAGTATGTCCCATTTTATGTTCAAACTAGTACTAATCCCGTGCGATGCACAGACGGTTCACACATCCGGTATCAAGTAAGTACCGATCGCCACTCCACATTGTATTGAGAGAGAGAGAGAGAGAGAGAGAGAGAGAGAGAGAGAGAGAGAGAGAGAGAGAGAGAGAGAGAGAGAGAGAGAGAGAGAGAGACACCAAATGCCTCAACGTTATAAGTATAGTACTAGTACTAATCCTGTGCAATGCACGGATGGTTTTGTTGCTCGATCGAATAAGGCACTGATTTTCACTCAGCACCATGGAGAGAGAGAGAGAGAGAGAGAGAGAGAGAGAGAGAGAGAGAGAGAGAGAGAGAGAGAGAGAGAGAGAGAGGGTTGCCACGTGACACCAAAGGCCTCAGTTTTATAAGGATAACTAGTAAGAAATCCGGGTAATGCCTGAATGTGCTTGATGCACGCCATTTGGAAAAGACGATATCACAACTATTTGAAGAAGTGGGAAATCTAAAGTGAGTGTGATTTACTTGTTAGAGAGAGAGATTAACATCTAATGACCATTTAAATGCCATTGAATGAAAATTTATCATCTTTATGGTAGGTTTTTAAATAGATTTAAAAGATAGTTGTGTTCATATACTGAAAACGAATTCTAACTCATTAGAAGACGTCCACGTGTCACAACACGGGAGAGAGACTTTCATTATAGTATATAGTATAGATATAAATAGATAGTAGTGCTGCGTTATTTCTAAGTAACATAGAATTTTCCTTAATTTAATGAGTAATTTTGGTGGGGCGCACTACACGATGAACAGGTGTGGGACGAGCCCGGAGTCAAGAACCCAAGATGGGTCCGGACGGAGGTGGCCTTGGACCGCCACCTGGTGGTGCCGGACCTCGACTCGCTGACCGCCGGCCTCACCTCCGACCACTTCGTGGAGGACTACGTGGCATCTCTCTCCACCACCGCCCTCGACCCCACCCTCCCCCTCTGGGAGCTCCACGTCCTCAACCTCCGCACCGCCGACGCCGAGGCCACCGGCGTATTCCGCATCCACCACTCCCTCGGCGACGGAACCTCCCTCATCTCCCTCCTCCTCGCCTGCACCCGCAAGTCATCCGACCCGGGCTCCCTCCCCACCCTGCCCGCCGCCCGCCGCCCCGCCGCCCGCTGCCACCTCCTGCTCCGTGCCTGGGCCGCGCTAGCCCTGGCGTGGGCCACCCTGGTGGACGTCCTGCTCTTCTTCGCCACCGTAGCTTTCCTGCGGGACACGGCGACGCCGCTCAAGGCGGCGGGGGGCGTGCGGTCCCACCAGCGGCTCGTGCACCGGACGGTGAGCCTCGACGACATCAAGTCCATCAAGAACGTCGTGGGCTGCGTAAGATCTTCTCTTCTCCTCCCTCTCGAAGCCCCCATCGATCACAACTGCTAACCCTTGTTGTTCGGCAGACAATCAACGATGTCCTCCTCGGGGTCACATCTGCCGGTCTCTCTCGCCACCTCAGCCGGAGATACAGCAAGGGCGGCGACGGCAATGAGAAGAAGAAGAAGAAGAGCATCCGCCTCAGAACAACCCTGGCCGTCAACATAAGGCCGGTCCCCGGGATTCAGGTAAGAATCGGTCGATGATCTCTTTGTCTCAAATGTTGGGAGAGGCTGATGATCTCCGTTCTCGGTCGTATCACAGGCGTTGGCGAAGATGATGGAGGGGGAGAGCGGAGGGGCGCGGTGGGGGAATTCGATCGGTTACGTCATCCTCCCGTTGCCGATCGTTGAGCATGACGACCCTCTGGACTATGTCCGCAGCAGCAAGGCGAAGACGGAGAGGAAGAAGAACTCTTTAGAAGCCATTTTCGCCAACCGCAGCATCACTTTCACCACCAAAGTACTTGGCAGCAAGGTATAATATATGGCCCCAAGGTTCAAAATTTCGATTTCGACCCTTCTAATGAATGGCATGTTAGGCCAAATATTGGAAAATACCACAAAATATCGAAGAAAAATAAATATATTTTGCGATATTTCTTGAAATATTTTGATTATGTGTACTTTGTATATATGGCTAATATCACTCCATTGTGCATGCATTGGTTTGGACCGAAGGATCTTCCCTATCTTGGCAATATTGTTTGCGGATAGCTTGTGTTAGCATTGAATTTAATTATTACATAATCTCAATTCCTGGTCAGTTGTATTTTTGGGAAGGGTACATATTCACATTTTTTAAAAATTTGCAGATTGAATTTTCGGGATTCGAAAGGTATACGTAAAATTTTCAAATTTACGAGGGTATACCTATAAATGGGGAAATTCATAAGAGATGTATAGGGTGTCCTAGTATAATCAATTATTGTTGGAATTTTCTTCTAATTTCCCTTTTTATCAATTTAATCAAGGTAGTACAATGCAATGTTTATGTAGTAGGCTAGGCTTCCCCTGTCATCCATGCTTTTGTTTGGTCCACTATAATTTCTGACCCCCAAAATGCTCGTTTTGCTGAACACTGGTAATTTTCTTTTCCTTTTTTGCCTTTGAAATAGTGATCTTTAATCTTTTGGCAAGTGGTTGTATCCGTATTTATCGTTATTTCACTTATTTGTATGTGATATTATGCTCTCAACACGGAATAAATAACTTGGAAGTAGGACATAATTTAGGATCACAAGAGTCTTGATCTTTCTATATGTTGAGATAGTCCACCGTTTTAGTCCCACATCGGTAAGAGGGGCACCCATTGGAAGCTTAATATACCCGTTGAGGACCTCCCCTTACGCCCCGGGTTTTGGGGTGTGAGGGTATCTGACACTATCAAAATCCCCTTTTGTTTTTATCTTTTCCGTATGATAGCCATGCACAAAATTTGAGGCCGAGAACATTAGACCGATTATTAAAGGAAAATATATGAATATATAAACAAGTATGAGAGGGAAAATTTGAGAGAAATTGAACATTTGAATCGTTGAGAGCATAGGAATGTAGACATATATTGGGAACACAATTGTTTCTCTCTCTAAAACACAATTACACATGTGGCAGTAGTAACTTCTGCTGCATATGCAAACCAAACAGGGAATTATTTTTAGACCGAAAAGTTACATATGCTATGTATTAGCTAAATGCCCTTCTCGACAGAAGTAACTCCTTAGGAAGTAACTTCCGGTAGAAGCAATTTCTGCAGAAATAAGAAGTCAGCAGAAATTTTACTAAACAAGCCCTACGAGACTTTATGTTTTTAATTTCTACAGCTTTAGTTTGTGGTTAGGCGAGCCATTTATTTATTCCCAGTCTATCAATCTAGTCATACTGCAAACTGCCATGCAAAAACATGGTATTTCTATTAATAAATCGTTAATCAAATCCTTAATATCAGGTTTAAATCGAACTACTTGGACGATGAAATTGCTGAAAATACAACATTACATAGTGCTAAACTGCTAGTTTCATAGAAATTCCTGTGGCTTTGCTCTCGTCACCCTTAGGTTCTTGATCGATGGGCTCGCCAGCAATTTTGCCACATAAGCTGGTTTGAATGAGTTACTCCCAATGCTTTTAGCTTTTATCATTATCTTCAATTTCCCTTATTTTTCTGTGCTTTTATATTTGTTTTGAGTGCATTCTCTGGTTTGATCATCACAGAGTTCTCATGACTGTTCTTTTAATGGACAACAGGCCGCGGCTGCGTTGTCTCTGAAAGTGTTTAGTCATACAACACTAACTTACTCCAATATTGTTGGGCCGGTTGAAGAGATCGGATTTTATGGCCATCCTATCGTGTACCTTGCTCCGGGTGTTTTTGGCCTCCCACATGTAAGTAACTCTCTCGAAAAACCCTCTTGAGCGAATGTTGGGGGTTGTTTAATCACTCACAAATAGGGCTGCAAACAGAACAAGCTGCTTGTGAGCAACTCGTAAACAAGCTCGATACAAGCTCGTTTGAGTTCGTTCGATTACTAATCGAGTCAAGCCCAAGCCTAGAGTTTAGGCTCGTTTAATAAACAAGCCAAGCTCAAGTAGACCAATCCTTGGTTCGGTTCGGTTCTGCTTGGCTCGATTATCTAACAAGCCAAGCCTAAGCCTGGAGTTCAGGCTCGTTTAAGCCAAAGCTCAATCAGACCAAAGCTTGGCTCGACTCATTTGCAGCCCTACTTACAAACCAATTTTTTTCTTCTTCTGAATTTGTAACTTGAATGGTGTTATTATTCCTCATGCTAGAATTCTTGGATTCACACAATTCTTTTTCACCCATTCTCGATCATAACACTGTCCGAAATCCTGAAAATCTCTGAAACCCCGTTGACGTAGGTTGCAGTACCCTAATGATTCTCCGAATTATTACAAGACAATCGAACCTAGACAGACTATTCCATTCATGAAATTATTGTAGGGATAATTGTAATGTATTCATGAGATACTCTTGATTCATTCATCAGGTTCTCTTAGATCATCAGTTGCTCATGCTATTGTTCTTGTACAACACGACCTACGTCTTTTCTCAATGTCGGCTTGTTTTCTTACTTCTCACATATTTGTCAGGCTATTACGCTTCACTTCCAGAGCTACATGAACAAGATGAAGATTGTTGTGTCGGTAGATGAGCTGGTGGTTTCTAATCCTCACGAGCTACTGGACGACCTAGTTGAGTCTCTCAGGCTCATCAAGAACGCGGCCACCGCAACCTCTTAGAATGTAATGCTATTAAGCTAACAAAGGCGTGCGAATGCATTGGCCGATAGACTAATGAGTTTGTACTTGGACCCGGCCTGATGTGGATTATGGGTAATTGAAGCTCTTGTGTGTGGTATCTGGCAATGTAGAATGATTTCATTGTGTTTTACTAGGACAAGATATTTATCTAAATCTAAGGTGGTGTTTGTATTCAGTTGTGGTAAAGTGAAGTATTCACCGGATCATCGCCACCCACCCTGATTGGTGAATCGCACTAACCCCGACGGTCAGGCATCAAACGGCTGTGAGGTCAGGATGTTCCTGATCGATGTTGCCATTGGATTTGGAATAGCATTACTCTATATCTATATGTGTGCGTATTTGAGACGCTCCAGTTGTTGTCTCTCGCACTACTCGTAGCACGATAGTATTGTTGCTTCTGCATTGATAGGGTAATCGTTTTCACTGATAAAAGATTATGTTTGATGCCCACCAAGTAAAAGACATCGTTTTCACCAATCGAACTGAGATTCATAACCTAGAGAGAGAGAGAGAGAGAGAGAGAGAGAGAGAGAGAGAGAGACCAACCACATGATCCCATTCGTTTTAGGATCCTTGTTTGGTTGCATCTGATGATCCTTTTCTACTTTGGAACTTGATTACATTCTTAAACTCTAGGAATTAGTTTACAGGCATATAGTCCTCAGGGGAGGAACAACTGCTCTCTCTATCCAAAGAAGGTTTTCTCTCTCTATCTTTCTATAAGCATTTCTCTCTCTATCCGGATATAGAGTACATGCATATGACATACTTTTGCTAAAGGTGGGATTCTATCACAACAATAACATCAGCAGATTCCATCAAAAAAAATAAAAAAATAACATCAGCAGAGACAAACAGGCCAAGAGAGAGATTAATGTGAAGTGTGAACTTCAAACCTTCAACACAAAGATGTAACCAATCAATGTTTCCTGATTCATCAGGATGAATAATTTTAGCTGCATTAGTCATTTACAATAAAGATTTATATGCTACCAGAATAAAATATAATGATCATTGTAAAAAACAGTCAATCTGTGATCTACAACTGACTAGTCAATAAGCTAATATCCACAAGGAGGAAAATCTGTACAGCATCCTCTTAATAGTGATTGACGAGCGGAGCTTCCCAATTAATAGAAGGGGTGATGCCACCTCAGCTCGTGACCCAAGTTCATTTCGTTCATATATACAAATTTTGCAAACGCCGGTGCTTTGTGTCTCTTGGGGGCATTACATCGTGGTGTTACTATGTATGCAACTGGTTAATCAAGGGCCTCGATGTTTGCGAAGCCAACACAGACATCCTTGAGATTGATCGGGATGGATCATGCCTCCGCCCCTCGACGTGTCGATAGCCTCCAACATGGTCACCACCTCGTTCATCTCAGGCCGCTTGTTAGGGTTCGCATCCCAGCATCTCTTCATCACATTCGCGAAGGCGCTCGGGCAACAACGTGGTATCTCGGGCCTCAGGTTCTGCATAATCAATGGAAGTTCAACGCTCGATTAGGAAGTACTTTTATCTTAGTAGTAGCGTGATAGATGGTGGTGGAAGATTGTGACATACCTGCCGGACAACTGCAGATGTGAAGGTAAGGTCAGGATACGGCATATCACAACAATATATCTCCCACAAACATATGCCGAAACTATAAACATCGCATTTTCGGTTGTATGGATTGCCATTGAGGACCTGCAATTAGTTAAACAAGATCAGACCAAAGAGAGTAAGAGGATAATATCAATGTTTGATGAATTTATAAAAATATGGAGAAATAGACAAATTTGGGTTTCACTCTATTGATGTACTTAATTTACCACTGATGTGGTAATAGATAGGATTGTAGATTTAATGGAAGGGCAGTGGGCCTTAGATGAGTCCAGAAGATGTTTTAGTCCATTTGTGCATATTTTTGTCCGTTTTCTTTAAATTGAATCCATATTCTAATCCAAAAGTTTATTGGGGAGGTGGTTAAGGGGGTAATGTGAAATGATTATGTTCACATGGCATAAAAGAAAAAAGAATAGGTTACTAGAAGAAACATACATTAGTTCAGAAGAAATAATGCAGGGGCTAGGTTGGACCATGTGAATCCTAAATCATGGAATAAAATGGAGCATTTTATAGTCTTAAATGATATTGAAAGATAATGACAAGTTCATTTTGTATGTTTGTCACTTATCAACCATGTTTGTAGGCTTAATTTGCTCATAGTATTTTTTATTCTGTTTTTTTAATCTATTTTCACTATTTTTATATAATAATTTTTTTAAAAAATATTTTTAAATAAAAAAAATAAAAATTTGTGGGACTTACGTCCCGTTCTACAACAAGCAAAACGCCTCACCTCTGAAAACACTGCATTTGATCAGAAAATTCTTGTCAATTTTCCTGTAGTTAACCCCATCCTGATGGGATAAGACTTGGATGGTGATAATGAAGATGATAATTTTTCAATTTTTTAATGTGCCAAAATGTTTTCTTTTGGGCCAACATTGAACCCAAAATTTCAAATCATGCCCTGAACAATTATGTTATCTCATGTGCACCTCCAGTCTAACAAAAATTATTACATTCCAATCCCTTCCTGATACTTCCCAAGTACAACCCCAAATTGCATCCAAAATCGACAGGTCAATCCAAGTTTATTCATGCGCGGTTATGCACTTTTCAAATAGGGAACAATTTTCAACAACATACCTTTTTTTTTCAATTTTAGGAGGTAGTAAATATTTAATGGATATACAAGACCATACAAGGGATGGCCAAATTACATAAAATTGCACTGTAGGATTGTAAAAGGAGGTGAATAGGCGCCCTCTTGAAAGCATAGCAATGCGGACAACAACAAAACTCCAAAAAAGGAATGAAAAAGGATACAACTCATTAGATCACAACAAAGTAGAAGCCTAGAGAAGAGAATGAAGGAACTCCTCATTAGACCACACAATCGAATTAGACACAACACCAACCCATAGTTCCTCCCTTGTAAAAGGACTAAGGTGCGATAGATCTTCTTCAACTAACTCTAAACATTGATCCTTCATCTTTGAACAATATCTGGTCATGATACCCTTATATCTAATCCTCCTCAGTCACAGAACTTCTATTATGTTCTTCAGAAATCTTCTTCTCAATCGCTCTAACACCATCCACTTTGCATGCATCGACTGAATGGAATAGATTTGAGTTACCAAACCATTGAGAAAGGACTCACTCACAAAAACATGTGGCCCTGTCTGGGGGAGAGCCGCTACCGTCTTCTATTGTGCAAGAATAACCCTTATGTGGGATATCAACCTCCACATAGAGGGGATAGCCCCCCCTTCGAAACCCAATATATCCAAGCAACCTGTCTTACTCTACTAATAGGGACTCCTTCTACACCCATTCACTTTCAAGACTCCATTAAGTACCTTTTCCAATAGGTTTAGCAGTCAAATGACCGGTGAAAAGACTAGACTATCGCAAGACAGACTAAAAAAGTCGGTTGTAAGGGTATATTAAAACGATTCCACTAAAATGACTGCCTATTTTGCATTCGTAACAACTATCTCACACCGTGCAAGTTAACTATATTAGTTACAAGATTACCATTTTTTGGAGCAGTGGTCCCACCCCTCGTAATGATAAAAAAAAGCAAGTGATCAAGAGTGCAAGTAAACAAAGTAGTAGAGCATACAATTCAATTTCTGGATGAATGGATCTAGGAAAAGTGTTGAGGTAACCCTCTTGGATTCACATCCAAAGTTGACGAGGTGACATACTGTTCGAACACCTGCTAACTACCTGATGTCCATCGAAGATCTGCTCTGGTGAACTCTTGTTAATTGTTATTCCACCTCCTCGGAAAGACATGAGGAATTTGAAATATCTGAAAGTTTACCTACATATATATCATATAAGGAATACAAAAACTATGGAATCGGAACATCTTCTCCAAAGGCTTCTTCACCTCTTATGGGTGGAGCAAATCTGAGACCCCAACCCATTGCTTCTTCAATTGTTAGTTTGAATACCTGGTTCGCTCTCGTTGTACACCCTTGTAGTTGTTGCTCATGCAAACCATTGACCTTCTTGCTAATCTCATCCATCAATCTAGCAAAATAGTCTGTGCCCCATCCAAAACACGTTTGCTATTGAGATTTTGAGAAGGTAAAGCATAAGCTACTTAAAATAAGGTTATCAAGCTCCTCAATGACGTATGCAGCTGTTTATCTCATCCAAAGGAATTCAACTAAGGCAACAACTCTTTAATATGCTCTGCAAGATCTGGATGGAATCACCAATATAAGCATGTTTGAAACATGGATTTTGACTTTTTCAAGGACAGAAAAATATCTTCCTTTAAATGAAAGAAAACCATTGTCTCAATTCGGAAGGATCTTGCACTAAGTAGCTACTCTTACCTTTATGCTTTAAGTTTCATTTCCTTCTAAGCATTTCACGTCACTCTGATTTATCTTCCCGTATGTTATTGCTCGCTTATTACGGTTTAACCTTTTGTTCCCCGGGGCAAAGCCGCTTAGAACCACTAAACTACAAAATATTCAAATTTGTAACGTGATCTTGCTCCCTATATTTGCTAGCTTGGAATGCATGATTCCGAAATCAAATTTAGTTTATGTTTATCAGAAATACGGTGCTTGCACCGGTTTATAACGATATTTCAATTGCTGATGAACGATCGCTATTCCACAACATTAACTTCTAGGGAGTTAGAAGATCCAACCCCTCCATCTTCCAAGCATGATACATTTTCTTATTCCTTAAGTCCAACCTTTTCTCGTGCTTCAATTGCCAAGAACAAAAAATGGGTATCTTAAACAGTGACATGGAGTGAGAAAAAAAAAGGATCACTCTAAAAATATACAAAAAAAGAAAAAGTCTAAATAAATTGTATTGTTGCAGGCAACCATATGCAACTCAAAGTTCTAAAGATGTGAAAAGAAATTCAAAAAAAAAAATCAATTCATTATGTTAAATGAACAACTTGATAAGAATTTAAAGAAGACCAGGTGCATGATATGTGTTCATTAATCATTAAAGAAACCAAGTGTTATTTACCTAAATATGAAGCAATTTCCACACATGCACACATTCATGCTCACACAGACACAGAGATACACACATGTACAAGAAAGAAAGAAAATGATATACCTCAGGCGCCATGTAACCAAGGGTTCCTGTTTCGCCCGTCATGTCATTAGGATTTGACGCCTCAACACGAGCAACACCAAAGTCAGCAATTTTTACAGTTCTTGTTTTATCTAAAAGCATATTCTCCGTTTTCACATCTCGGTGCACAATCTTTTTCGAATGAAGATAACTCAACCTACAAAAATAGAAGTAAGTTAAACTCCAAGCTAATAAAAACTTGCAAGACTGAAACGTATAATAAAAGCAGTGTGATATTAGTTTTCTTAAAGGGTAGATGGAACCAACAATACAAATCAACAAAAACAAAAGATGTTGATCCTCACCCTCTTGCAAGGTCGAGAGCCAGTTGGATAACAACCTTGAACATTAGTTTTCTTCTCCTATTTTTTATAAGATATGTTTTTACTGTACCCCCAGGAAGGTATTCGACAACAACACAACGAACACTACTCGGCATGGTAAGATAACCATTTTCTGTTTGTATACTTAGATCTGTTGCATCCATCGTACCACCTATAAACTGTCAAAGAAAATTGAAATAAATAATAATGTTGTCATTCAAGCAAATTGAATTGAATAAAGGAGGCAAAAGAATAAGAGGATAAAAATTTAGAATCATACATGCATCATTACAGTTTATCTGATTTGGTTTTAACAAGATTATCCTTTCTTTTATCTTACGATAAATCATGATACATGCCTAGATCTAAAAAAAATATCATCAAACATGTTTTAAAGAATGGCAAATATGAACATTATTAATTATAAATAAATACTTACAACTGAATTTGATGTTCAACTTAATATTAAAATCAATTAGCATGGTTAGTAACATCATAAATCTATTTTACTCATAGATTCTTGCATAGATCTATTGTTTAATCATGTTGTTAGATCTAAGTAAGTTTTTAGCGAGCATCTATTAGATCTTGATATGTGGTGCTTGATCCATATTACTAACCATTCATAATGGATTTAGAAATTCGTGATAGGTTTTAAATAGATTTAAGATCAACAAATGTTATTGGTCTATTAAAAAATAAGCGAATAGTTGTTTTCAACCATTTGGAAATCAACAATGCTGATTTGGATCCAAATTTTGAGTGGCTTTGATTCATTACAAGCTAATGGATTTAGTTATTAGCCATATGAATCTTGCATTTAGCATTCAAACTACCATTGCATTTTGCTTCACATGTCGCAACAACTAGAAGCAACTAGCATAAGCAGGGACATCAAGTTCAGTTTGCATGTTGGATGCAGCAATTCCAAGCGACCTCCATAACTAATACCCCTATATTATACATGACAATTTATCGTAGCCATTGTAAGTGGCTAGCACAACTAGTAGTATTGCTCATGCATGGCATGTCGTAGTAGCATTTGCTGGCGGTCAACACATCTAGTGATATCAAGTTGTGTTTCGCATGTGACATGAAACATTGTTTGCAGCTTCCACAATATTGCTAGCAATAACATGTTGTAGGTGCACACAATATATAAGTTTATTTGCGACATTGCACACACTTTTATTTGTCATGCACAATAGCACATGTGTGCACAAAGTTTGTTGTATTAGCAGTGAGGCCACTTGTGCACACAAGAACTATGGTCCAATAGTGTGCATGTTTGGACATAGATAGTGGTGTTGACAAGAGCTCACTAGGCAGTGCATAACTTAGGCATGCACAAGACATATAATTGACAAACTTACATGTTTGTCTTGTGATACATGTGTGTATCATGTAATGCCCTCAAAAAATTCAAGTGGGAGTAAGATTGATATACTACATGTTTGAGATACTTGTATGTATTAGGATATACATCATTCCTTTCTGTATGGGTCTTATACACACTTTCCTATATATTGGGCTCTTGCCCTAATGAGAGAAGCCATTACTTCTCCCCCAAAACTCTAGCCTTTCTCTCCCACCTAGGGTTATTGGTAACATGGTAATATAGTAGGGCCTCTCGATACGACCGAGGATAGGATTTTGGGGGAAGAAGGAATGGCTTCTCTCATTAGGAAAAGAGCCCAATATATAGGAAAATGGGTATAAGTCCCATACACAAAGGAATGATGGATATCTTAATATATATAAGTATCTCTAATATGTAGTAAATCAACACCTCTCCCATTTGACTTTTTCGAGGGTATTACATGATACACACATGTATCACAAGACAAACATACAAGTTTGTCAATTATGTCTTGCCTATGTCTAATCTATGCACTGCCTAGTGAGCTCCTGTCAACACCACTATCTATGTCCAAACATGGAAACTATTGGACCATAGCTCTTGTGTGCACAAGTTACCCCACTGCTATACTTTTATTATGCATGACAAATAAAAGTGTGTGCAATGTCGCAAATAAACTTACACATTGTGTAATCCTATAACACGTTATTGCTAGCAATATGCAATAATTGCTTGTTGTGGAAGCTACATACAATATTTCATGCCACATGCGAAACGCAACTTGATATTACTAAATATGTTGGCCGTCAGTAATTGCTATTGTGGCATGTCATGCATGAGCAATGCAACTACTTATGCTAGCTACTTGTAGTGATTACTATAGATTGTCATGCGCAATGTAGGGGCATTAGTTGTGGAGGCCACTTGGAATTGTTGCATCCAGCATGGCAACATAACTTGATGTCCCTACTTATGCTAGCTGCTTCTAGTTGATGTTGTGACATGTGAAGCACAGTGCAATGCTAGTTTGAATGCTAAATACTAGATTCATATGGCTAATAACTAAATCCAATAACTTGTAATGAATCAAAGCCACCCAAAATTTGGATCCAAATCGATCAGCATTGATGATTTTGAAATGGTCGACAACAACTAATCATTGATTTTTTAATAGACCAAGAATATTTGTTGATCTTTAAATCAGCTAAAAATCTATCACTAATTTTTAAATCCATTATGAATAGTTTGTAATATGGATCAAGCACCATATATCAAGATCTAATACATGCTTGCTAAAAATTTACTTAGATCTAACAACATGATTAGACAATAGATCTATGCAAGAATGCTTGAGT
Organism: Chamaelirium japonicum; assembly: GCA_947650365.1. Taxonomy (NCBI): domain Eukaryota; kingdom Viridiplantae; phylum Streptophyta; class Magnoliopsida; order Liliales; family Melanthiaceae; genus Chamaelirium; species Chamaelirium japonicum. The sequence continues at coordinate 26,145,903 of OX393559.1, read as the reverse complement.
AAAACAGATTTAAAATCTTACTAACCATGCTAACTGATTTTAATATTAAGCTAAACATCAAAATCAGTTGTAAGTATTTATTTAAAGTTAATAACATTCATTTGATTAAATTTTTCTAGATCTAGGCATGTATCATGATTTGTTGTAAGATAAAAGTACGGATAATCTTGTTAAAAAAAGAGTAGGAATCATTTACTGACGTAAACAATGACATAAAGGAATTGAGTATTACTAGTAATTGTAGTTTACCAAAGAGTACAAGAAATTTCAGCTTAAAATAAACTGAATTTCTTTCGAGATCAAGAAATTAAGAGACAAGAAGTTAAAATATATTCTAAATTTCAAATTTTCTCATTAGGCCAACTACAAGTATTAACGACAAACCATTTTCCATCCTCACCATCTAGACAACCTATCATTGTGTGATAAGTTGAGGATGAAGCTTAATAATGGTGTATCAATTTGTGGTTTTTGTGATTACTAATTATATAAAATTAGACAAGAGTGATGCTTATATTTGGAATATGTTTTGTTTATTACAAGCTTCACATACTAGTTTATTTCTTTGACACTATATTGAACAAGTTCTTATTTTCAGAAGATTGGATAGAAGTTCTGATTCCTGAACCATCCAAAAAAATTTAATATTCTCATAGGAGACAAGCATGGTGGCTAGGTGAGTGGACATGCACTTGCAAAGCCTTAGGGTCAGTAACCAAGTTAGCATTCTTTGTAACACATGCAGTGTGATAAAGTGCAAGTTAAAGATGTTTGAAAGGCCCCATTGAGATAAATGGGGTTCCACTGACTATAGTATGAAATATGTAAGGGATACTCAACTATTTGAACTGAGTGTGTACATGCTATTGTATTAAAGAAATGTTGAATGATCATTCTTATGTTCTTAGGCTCCTTGTAGGCTGGTACTATGTTACAAAGATACATAACAACATAAAAATACTATGTTATCATGTGTTAAGACCATTCAAGCTGCACCATATAATCGCCATACCTTTCATTATGAAACACGCACCACCTACCAATCAAAATATGATATAGTTTGTTGGCACTTGGCACAGTCCATAGGAGAGTTTACTTTAGCTTGACAATTGGTCGTAAGATTCTATCCACTCTTTTTGTGGACAAACATGGACATTGAATCTTAATGACACCATGCTAGGGGTGGTGGGTATCATGGTTGCTGATATTATTGACTTCATGTTATTATTTTAAGTACTAGATATTCATATTGGCATTATACCACAATTTCAAGGTTTTATAATGATATATGGTTATTACAAACAAAAAAAAGAGAGGAAATATTGACATCATTTGGGCATAGTATTTGTGTATAAATGCATTGTCAAGACCATAGCATTGTCAAGAGACTCAAGACCGCAATATCACCAAAATATAGCATGATTAAGTGTCTAGAATACGTTTATCTAGGCATACTGGTGTAGTCCCCTAGTGCATACATAAATATAGTGACTCTTGAGCTGCCTATCCTTGAATCTATTATTTAGAAGGCCTAAAAGGGGTATGATGTTTGGATTTAAATATCCGACAAAGGACGAATAAAGGATCCTATTAATCAAGCAAGTGCTATCAGTTGCAAATTGCAATTTATAGTGGAGCAACAAGCTTAAAAGAGAGATTTTTTCATTAGAATTTCATGATATTATATTCATTGGAAAGATCTCTTCGAGATCTACAAGTCATATTTCATGACATTGTAAAAAAATTTATTTTCCAAGTCAAAATAAGGCCAGAAGTTTCAACAGTATTTTAGTAATGATTTATTCCAGACTTTCCTATTTTAATATTATAATATTTATTTTTAGGGATTTTTGTATATAGCCACTTGGAAACTAGGCTAATTACATATTAACCTTGGAAACTTCATATTTACATATCGACCCCTAAAAACTAGGTTGTGCAAATCAACCCCTCAGGTTAACTAGCATCTATTTGGGGAAATATTCCATGTATATTCTAGTTTACCTTCACTCACCATTACCAGAAAGACTTTAGCCATGGTATGTCTTTAACCCATGGTCTCAAATGACCATTTTACCCTCAATATCAGAGTTAATCCAACTAGATATGCTCTCCATTTGTCCTAATTTAGGGTTTTTTTGTGGGATTCTCCGATCCTGAACAAGTATAAATTCGTCCCAATAAAACTTTCGTATACCAATCAAATCATGAATATACATGGAATATTCCTTCCAAATAGACCCCATTAAACCTGAGGGGTTGATTTGCACAAGTAACCTAGCTTTTAGGGCTCGATATGTAAATATGAATTTTCGAGGGCTTGATATGCAATTAGCCTAGTTTCCATGGGGCTATATGCAAAAATCCCTTATTTGTATTAGGATTCCTATAATTATATCTACAGTCCATACCAAAAGCAAATAGGTTTTTTTTTTCCGATAGAGGTGTATAATATTACCACAAGAAGGATTTAGATTATGGAGATTTTATTATGACATAATGATTTTCTGAGGTGGATTCCACATATCCTCACTTCTTCCTTTTTTTTCTTCTTTGTTGTCAATCCTTTCAACTTTCTTCATCTACCAACATGGTCCCAATGATATTCGAGGAGGGGATGAATTCTGAGTCGAAAGATCTTATCAAGGCGATGAACTCAAACATCAAGGTGATGGGTCTTAAAAGGGTCGCTAATTTAGTGGAAATCAGTTCTTCCACCTTCAGCCCCTTCATTGAAGCTTTCTTCTTCTGCACGGCATAAAAAGCAACCTGTGCATATTGCTTGTACCAAATCGGTAATTTAGTAGAAATACTGAGCCTCCACTCAAGCCTCTTCATGCAAGCTTGATCCACAATCAGTTCGCAGCAAGATTAAGGGTGGATGGGATGTAGAAAAAGCTGTCCAGGAAGAAGAGTATAAAGGGGATGAAGTCATTGATGGGAAGAAGGGATGATACAAGTGTTGGACTTTTTGTACTATATTAGTTTTCAAATTCTTAAGATACTATTGTCAATGGAGAACCATCATCTAAGCTCATGATATATAGCATGCTAATTATGGAAAAGGACTGCCACAACCAGAAAATGCTAAGGAAAGAACTGCTTGGATAAGTTAAGAAATGCCTTATTTAGGAAAAAAATATATCTATGTAATCAAATTTTACCTTAGTTACGTTTGGATGATCAAGCTTATGCCAAACAGAAACTTCTTTAGAAAAAGCTGCCCGAAGAGAAGTTATTTCAGCTTTTGTCCTGTTACCTTCTTCCCCCCAATCAAGCAACTTCACTGAAAATAGAAAATTCCGATACTTAATAAAATTCAGGACTGAGTTTTATCGTAATAATTACATATAATGATATTCTTCACCGATATGAAATCCTAAGTGGAACCAAGAGAGAAAGCAAGTTGCAAATTACTAACTGTGAAAAAAAAAGGGGTAGGTTTAAGGGTGAAAGAAAACAGAACTTTATGATATTTGCTGCAGAACAGAAAATTTTACAAAATAAGAACTTACTTCATATCAATCATTACATGCGTTAATGGATGCCATTAATCCTATCCGCTTGCAAAAATATGTAAGGAAAGCATGTACGTAATCATGAAACATTAAAAGACATACCTGAAAAATATAAACTAGATGATATTAAATGAGAGCAAATGTGGATATAAAAAAGTGAACCATAGATACTCCAAGAAAAAATTTAGCTTGTCACGAATGATACATCCCTCATCGGATTTCAAGTGCTGGTGTTATCAGTGAGATATATTTTGGGCATGTTTGCTTTCGGTCAATCAATATCAATAATTACAATGGCATAAATTGTAGTTGAGAGCTACAACACTTCTCTTAAATGAATCGATCATATATTTTATATAGGAGCACTTTAACTTTTTGACGAAAAGCTGAAACTATGTGTGGTGTAGAAGGTTGTCAGGAATCAGGTATTAATCATTAGATTGGAGAATGCTGGTATCAGTTGGCATGATAGATAAATCGATTCAATAGAATTAACATAACGTGAACCTTAATTTGACATATTTATGTCAAACGAGCATTGGTGATAGTAATCAGATGCCACAGATAATACATGATTAACTTTATGTTGTTAGACGTTTCAGAAGTGATGAGACATGTAAAAATTAAAAGTTAATACCATTTATCATGTTCTTAAAACTTGATAGACATAATTCAATTCATAGTTTTGACCCTGTATAGAAGCAATAAGTTTTCAATTAAGGTTTGCTAATAATTGATAACAGGTAGGTATAACTAAGATACTAGTTCAGGAACCCTAATAGACAAAAAATCTAAGCCTTTCGTCACCGTAAAGGGGGATATTAAAAACTTTACTCCCGAATTTGAACCCAAGCCAATATTACTTCCACACGCAATAAGTAACCGGGTTATTCAGAAACAAAACATTAATGTAAGAACTATATCTGCATCAAACAAATAAGCACCTAAAGTGGAAGTAATATCTCATGAGAGGGATTTCTCAAAAAAATAAGCACCTAAAGTGGAAATATCAATCATTGGAAGAAAAAAATGACCACTGGATTTTCACATGGTTTGGTTGCACACTGGTACCCTACATCCATAGGATCCTTAGATCCGGGTCAATGTATAATTAAAGATAAAGATATTATACCATTGACAAGATTTTTTCCCTAGTAACCATCTGGGACTTACCGATACTTTTGTTCGATGGACAACTACTTCCACGGCTCGTAACTTGAGTCCACAGAATGACTCCTTCGGTCTAGACACAGCCATCACGTTCTCTACATTGAAGGTTGTTAGGAGATGACGGCTAGGGTTTGGAGAGGAATAGGATTGTTCCATCGAGGGACTCAAGCCCAAATATATGTACATGTAACCAACCCGACTGTACAGTAAACCTGACCCGACATTACAGTAAACCCGACTCATTATATGTACATTAACACTCCCCCTCAAACTCACGGTGGATCATGAACCGAGAGTTTGCCCAGAAAATGCCGGAAGCGAGCTGTCGTCAGGGGCTTCGTCAGAAAATCAGCAGTCTGCTCCGATGAGGGAATGAAGGGCAGGGAGATGGTGTGATCGATAAATGCCTGGCGAACATAATGACAATCAACTTCAATATGCTTTGTTCGCTCATGGAAGACCGGATTGCTAGCAATCTGAATAGCACTCCGGTTGTCACAGAAGAGAGGAGTGGGCCCGGATATCACCACTCCCAAGTCAAGCAGAAGACGGCGAAGCCAGACAACCTCGGCGGTGGTGGAAGCCATAGCCCTGTATTCGGCTTCGGTGCTGGAGCGAGCAACAGACTCCTGCTTCTTGCTGCGCCACGAAATCAGTGAGTCACCCAGAAACACACAGTATCCTGTAGTAGATCGACGAGTGTCTGCATCTCCTGCCCAATCTGCATCTGAGTAGGCACGCAGCACCAACGGAGAGGTGAAGGGAAACAGGAGGGAACGGGTGATGGTGGCCCGGAGGTAGCGGATAATCCGAAGAACAGCTGCATAGTGTACTGACCGTGGCGCCTGAACAAACTGACTGACAATGCCAACAGCATGGGCAATGTCTGGCCGGGTCATGGTGAGGTAGACAAGCATCCCAACCAACCTCTGGTAGCGGGAGACATCCTGGAGCGGCTCACCATCTGTAGCGAGAAGCTTCAAATTAAGCTCCATGGGTGTATCAGCAGTACGTGTGTCAGTAAGGGCAGCATCAGTAAGAATGTCGGAGATGTACTTCTGCTGGGAGACCAACAGACCACGAGCTGACCTGGCAATCTCAAGGCCTAGGAAGTAGCGAAGAGAGCCCAGGTCTTTCATCTCAAACTGACTCTGTCCGGTGCCACCCCTCACGAGCGCCTTCACTCTAGTCCACCTGACTACTCTCTTCTTCGCACGTTTGGCTGCACGTGCTTCGTTCTTCTTCCTCCCCATAAGCGCACCAAACTTTCTGCGAGGTCTGTTAGGTGTGTTCACTTGGGGCTCAGTCGTGAGCACAAGGGGTATCGCTGCTATGATCCCTTAGCTCGTCGGATCCGTGTCTCCCGTCACGTCTCCTTTGTTGAGGATGTTCCGTACTTTGCAATTCAGTGACCGATCAAACCCATGCCTCAAAGTCGTCAACGACCATGGTCCTTCCTCCGCGACATAGACTTTCGGTGGAGAATCAACGTTTGATAAAGGTTTTATGGGTGGAACAAGGCTTCTAGGTTTTTGTATGTGTAGATCATCAAAGCCAACCACAATGAGTAAATACCTATAATTTCTGTTCCAAGAATTTCCATCAAAGAGGATCACGAATACAAAGCCAATCACATCATTTAATTCTATAATTTGCTTCTATTGAAAATCAGTCCATCCTTCCAAAATAACTGACACCAATATAAAGTATTTTATTAGACTAAGAATAAGAACAACTGAGCACAAAAGATAACAAAACATACCTTTCAAAAATAAAAAAAGATAACAGAACAAGGATTTGTTACTTCTTGGAGCAAAACACCTAATCGATAATAGATAGAACAGGTGAAAAGCAAAGTACACAGATTACAAAAAAATGGGAATCCTAAATTATGAGACACCAGATATGGGTGTTGGGTTTGGCCCAATGAAACCCACACACACCCGATAGGAAGGAGGACCGATCTGACAAGCAGATCGTGCGCATGACTTGTCCATGTCGTACACATGGTCAATAGATAGAAAGTCAGTGAGTAAACTCTAGGTCGATCGTGCGCACGATATCCAAATCGTACGCATGACCGACTTGGACTGGTCTGCAGGATAAAGTTGTTTTCGGCCAGGATTTCTTTGGGGTTTTGGTCTCCCATGGGTGTGTGCTTACTCTTCTATTTAAGGGTGCTTGCTCTTCTATTTAAGGGAAGCAAGGGTCGCTTTAGGGTCACGGTGGAACTCGATGAGAATTGTTGTTGATGGCTACGGAGGGGTTTGAGATCGTCTATGGAAGAAGGGTGAGTCGCGGGGGACGATTGAACGATTCGGGGGGGGGGGGGTGCCTGTGCGGTGCTCCCCCCCGGGCTCTTGGATGCTCATGAGAGCGTTGCGGTCGTGATCATGATGGAGTGGTTGTACTCGGTAGAGGATTGAGAGCAAGCTAGGAAGCATGGGCACTTCCCAGGTCCCCCGTACCCGTGTCGAACACCGACACTCGCCGGACACACCCCGAACACGCATCGGACACGCATGTGCCGTGTCACGTGCTTTCGGGAGCCGAACACGACCGAACATGCACCAGACACGACAGGTTGACGGATTTTTCGATATAGGGTCGGGTCACAAGCTGTTATGATTCAGTTTTGGCTTCAACCTATCTGATCCTCTGAGGTTTTCGATCGGTTGAAACCAAAACAGAAACACAACCGTTCTTTTCCATACCATTTAGAGCTGTGTGTGATTCACCGATCAGGCTAGATGTAACTAATGATTGCGATTTAGTATGCATTAAAATTTTATTTTAGTTGTTTTTTATGAGGTTTTTTCAGTTATTGAAATATATATATGAATTGTGAACACATTAAATATAAATAAAAAAGTATTAATTTATTTTGTAGTGTCCCCGCCATACCCGTGTCCTCCTTTTTTAGGATTTGCTGTGTCAGCGAACCCGTGCGCGTCATACTTGTGTCCCCGTACCAGTGTCAGTGCTTCTTAAAGAGCAAGTCATGGTTGAGGAGAGAACATAAACCCGGCCTAGGGTTTGCTGTGTAGAGAGAAGAGAGAGGAAGGAAAATAGAGAGAAAAGAAGAAGGAGAAAAAGAGAGGAAGAGGAGGAAGGAAGATGATACGGTGTGCGGATCTTCCCCGGGTTACTCGACGAGTTTACCTCAGCTTCTACTTCGGCTGGCGATTTCATCTCTTGGTGAGCCAGTAATCTCTGTGTATCTCTCTATCGTGTTATTCTATACTTCGTGGATATATGTGATTTGTGAGAGGAGCAAGCTTAGGGTTTGCAGGGTCCAACAATTTCTTGCTAGTGATAGTCTATATCCTTGATTGCCTGTGAATCCGTGGTGTCCATTGCTTGTGTATTTATGCATTGTATTGTCTGTATGGTTGTGAGATCTCTGCAGAGCTCGATCTGATCCTCGAACCTCGAGCATCCCGAGGGCCAAAGGAGGCTTCTGCAGTACAAGAAATTCAGCATTGGTGCGAGCTGATTCCCCAACAATGGGGTAGTCAATTATATCAAATGGGTATAACAAAAAAAGCTTAAAATCAAATAAAAAATTCCTCCCTGTTCTTTGGGGCAAAAGATCAAGCACAAATTGGTGGTGGCAACGAACTCATTATACCCCTATCCATAGTAAGCGGGCAATGATGAAAACCAAATGGGAATAGAGAAGGCCTCGCGCACAATGCTCTTGATCTCACCTGCGACGTCCTGGTCGTCGTAGAACCCGCGGTGGACGGTGCTGAAAGTACCGCGGCCGATGACCCCTTTGACGAGCAGCTTGGACGGCTCGATCTCCCATTCCTCCCTCTCCCTCTCTATCTCGCTCTCCCCGCTGTTCTCCTTCTTCTTCTCCATCGTCCATGCCCGGTTCAAATGCCTCTCGAGCTTCTCGTCCAGGCTCTTCAGATTGATCTGGTCCGCCCGAACGAACCCATCACCACCCGATTCCCTCATCTCTCTCTCTCTCTCTCTCTCTCTCTCTCTCTCTCTCTCTCTCTCTCCTTCGGTTTGCTTTCTTTCTCCTCTTCTCTTCTCGGCTTCTCTACTCGTCGTGAACACGTTGGAGTTCTTTTCCGTTACGATTTGAGAGCTACCATCGGACGGACGACCTTTTTCCTTGACCGCGCATCCTGACGGTTGTTTTTTTTTTTTTTTGCAACAGACGGTTGGGATATGATCTATCCAAAATCTAAACGGAAATGGAGAGTAATTACTCCAAAAGTCAATCTGAATCATATCCGAAAATTCAGATTTAGGTCTAATTTTTTTATCCGAAATAATTGGAGATGGGATATGGATAAAAAAACATGTATCCAATCTACTTTCGGATACTGAGTAGACACATCCAAGATTTGAAATACGGATATCGGTATCAGTTGGCATCGAATCGGTATGTATCGTCAATACGATCCGGTATCGATCAATTTGGTCGAAATCGATATCGGCCATTTTATAATAAAAAATATTTTTTTAAAATTAATACAGAGTTCAACTCGTGTATATTGGCTGATACAGATGCGTATCGATCGGTCGATACATAACGATACCGAGTTTAACTCGGCCGATGCGTGGATGGTATCCGATTCGTGGAGTACTGGTTACAATTGGCCAAAAACTGGTATGTACAGGTCGAACATACTGGTATTGACCGAGTTTTAAAACCATGGATACATCGATGTCCATACTCGATTGTAGGGGTGTCAATGGGTCGGGTCGGATTGAGACATAGGTACAAGGGCAAAACACCTAATCTGACCCCGACCCGTTTAATAAACGGGTCAAAAACTTAAACCCAAACCCGACCCGACCCGTTTAATAAATGGGTCGGGTCGGGTTGGCTCAACAGAACCCATATCAACCGGTCAGGTTTGATCGGGTCGGGTCGACATGACCCATTTGGTAAACGGGTCAAGTCGGGTTATAAGTACAAATCCAAACCCAACCCATTTAATAAACGGATCAGTTGGTTCAACCCGCATTTAGGCCAAACCCAAACCCGCTAATTTCGAGTTGGGTTGGTGGATCGGGTCAAGGATTGCAACCCCTACCCGATTGCCTAAGTCAGAATCGAAAATATAATATACAAGTTGGACTTTATATTGACCGTAACCTATCTAAATTCTACTCGGACTTACCCTGCTGAATCCGAACTAATAGGAATCAACTACTGCCTCTCGATGATATATTGTAGTAAAAAGGTTTTTTTGTAAAACAATTCAAAATTTAAATAACTTTCTTTCTCAAAAGGGACCACCATAGTCGTCGTTAAATCACATGTTAGTGCGTCGACACAAAATAGACCAACGATCAAACCTGATGTAGCCAGATCGCCCTACAAATAATATTTTATTTTTATTTTATGTTTTAGTTTGTATGTATTTATTTTTGTGGTTCCATCGCAAGTTTTCGGACGAAGATCGGACAGTCAGATATTCAGTTTCAACCTTTTGACTTATTTGATAGCTTATGGTACGGGAATGTCGCACCTGACTCGACTATCAAGCTAGCCATCTATTTCTTTAATTAAATTAATATGATCTTATCTTTAATTTTATATGTATTCCTTAATATCCATATTTTTCCATAATCACACTTTTATATATATATATATATATATATATATATATATATATATTTATATATATATATATATAATTTTTTAATGGGTGAATGAAGCCTTGTGTAGTATTATATCGGATTAGTGGCAATACAATTTCTCAATTTTATATCGAGTTACTTTACCCCCTTGGTAAATCAAGCTTGGGAGGAACCTTGGTTGACCACACTAGCGTGCGCACCGAGCTAAGCCGACCAGCCGATCACGAGCACGATGCACGAAAGCGAGCTACGTGGCCGTGAATGAGATTCCGTTGCTGAGAGGAGTAACGTCTGCGAGATAATGCATCTGTTACCGAACATTGCAGAGGGAGTATCGTTTTGTGAGTTATTGCGTCTATCGAACGTTGCAAGTAATGTCAATAATGTCTCCATAGTCGGTGGTAATCGTTGGTGGAGGATGCATATATAAGGGGATCCAAGGAAACAAAGAATAGACAGAGAACAACACAGTTTTTTCCTCTGTTTTTTTATTTTCTTCTTCGTCTGGAGTCTAACAGTTGTTGTACCTTGGGAAGGAATTGCATATGGCCTTTCCAGCACCACCAGAGGCGGCGATTTTTTCTTTCAGGGTATTGTGCAAGCACAAGACTCGATGACAAATCAATAATTCATTTCCCTGTTTACATTGTAAATTTCTTTGAATCATTTGTTAGGATTATCCTATATTTTGACTCGACTATAATCCCAACATTTGTCACTAGTTGGCTCGTCTTTGCTTGATTACCGTTGGTAACACATATGTATTTTTTTATCTCTGAATGGGCTTATTGTTGAAGTACTTTGCAAATTCTATTTGAGTCATAATTTAATTCTATTGGATTGCCATGTCAATTTATGTTCACATCATCATAGCTTAGATTGATATTTCTTTATAAAAATTTGAATGGGGTTAGTTTACAAGTGTTTGAATTTTTTTTTTCTTTATCTCCTAAATATACCATAAAATATTCTAATTTAAACTTGGCATTCATGTTTCGCAACACAGTTTGTATTAGAAACTAGCCACAAGATCGATAGAAAATGTCCCAATATTTAATAACCCCACATGTAGGAAAGCTTACCACTAAGTCGGGTAGGAGGCCCACCACTACATAGCATGAGGAAATATGTCATAGCACGTATTCAAACCCTTGACCAAGGTCACGAGTTGCGTAAGTCATACCAATGAGCTAAATAACTTATGAAAAAGAAAAAATTGTAAAAAGGAAGAATTGTACCCGATATATACCCAAAATTTGAATAAGAACTCGAAATGGCATGGGTCGAGTATGGACACACCTGGATACAGGCAGAGTCTGACTAGGGAGTGGCACTGGGTCGGGTTCGGGTTTTAAATTCCTATTATAAACGAGGCAGATTTAGAGCGAGCCTATTCAAAAATTATAAAAATCAATTCCCGAACCCGCCCTATTGCCATTCCTAAGTCCGACCTGAACGCGACTCATCATCACCACTAATCCAAACTATATAATTTTTAAATATTTTATTCAAAAACTAACTACCAATGCGGGAATACCCTGTTGACTTCCTCAACACTTTCCCTTAAGTGGAGCAAGCGGAGCGAGGGACAATCGAAAAGGGCCGACCCAGAGGGAGATGGTGAACCCAACTTTGATAACATGTTAAATATCCTGACACCTCAAAACCCGGGTCATAAGGAGAGGTCCACATCGGGTATATTAGATATGGGTCAGTCTACTGCTCCGGGTGTGTCCTTATCGATTGTATCTTGTCACGCATGCTCCGTATGATTGGGAGGGGGGGGGGGGGGGGGGGGGGGTTGTTAAGATAGTCCTTCTGTTTAGTCCACATCGGTAAGGAGGACACGACAACGGTCGTTGGAGCACAGGGTCTAGATCATGCGATGCGATTGTAATGATCTGGGTGAGAAATCCAACATATTTGATTAGAGATGGAGCTCGAGAGACTTGAAGAATGATGTGTTGCACTGGAGCCCCGACCTCCGCTGCATGGATTCATCGTCACTCATCAGCCCCTCCACTGATATCCTTGCTACAAACATGGCCACATCGGGCACCTCTAATAACACCAGCAACAACCGCCTGGCACCATCCAGCAGCACCCCTTGTTGGCAGCCTAGTTGGCACCCTCCCAACCCAGCAACAGCCTAACACCCTCCCAGTAAGATCCTGTTATCCTCCTCTGGCACCCTATAGCAAGAGCAACAGTAGCAACCGCTCCTTCACAGGCTCTCTTTTGTGTGTCTCAGACCTTCCTCGGGTGCACTCTACACACCTGGATTCCACCCTGGACTATCTCAACCCCCCCCCCCTCTCACACGTGAGCACGAGGCGTGCACAATCGGTAACGGCGCACCCAAAGCAAGAGATAAACCAAGCGCTGATACCTTGTTAGATATCCTCACACCTCAAAACCCACAGGTTAATTAGACAGCCTCACTGTTCAAAAACGGGGTCATATGGGGAGGTCCACATAGGGTATATAAAACGCGTGGTTGCCCGCGTTAGGTGGCCCCTTTACCAATGTTGGAATACCGATGGACTTCCTCAACAGTCCCGTTGTACCTAGCAGCATTTGAACTTAGGGATGATAATAGGTCAGGTTTAGAATGAACGACCCTATCCCAAGCCCATCCCAATTAGAAAGGAAAATCTAAACCCATCCCGCGCTAATTATATTTGGATGGGACGATGTAAAGTTTGGATTGGGTCTGAACTAAAATGAAATACTAAATACCATGGGAGCTGTTAGTATGTATATTGTAGGTTACACGTGGCTACACGCTAGGTCACACACGGCTACACGCTAGATTATATATGGCTTTACGCATCCTTTTATATTTATATGTGGCTATGACGTAATGCATGGTGAGTTCGTTCTCCCAAAGCCCTAGCCATTTCTCTCTCTCTCTCTCTCTCTCTCTCTCTCTCTCTCTCTCTCTCTCTCTCTCTCTCTTCCCCCCTCTCAATGTTACATGGTATAAAAGTTGATCTACGCGATCTCCCCCTATGCATGATCTGTTCTTGTCTCGTGATCTTCACGATCCCCCCCCTCTGCTCTCGTCTCACTATCCCCCTCCACTTGTGCGATCTGCTATCGCTCCCCCCTCTGCCCGTCCTTACGCGATTCCCCCTTCTGCTCCCCTTCTCTCCCGAGCGACCTTGAGAACCCCCCCTACGAACCCCACCTCTGTGTTCATCTCTCGGCCCCCCTGTGAACCCCCTTCCTTATGAACCCCACCCCCCATGCGCTCATCTCCTTCCCTCCCTTGATTTTCCGATGGACCCCTAGCCCCCCCTCCCCCCCCCCCCCCCCCCCAGCCCTCTGGTGATCCCGATCCCCCCTGCACACCCCTTGCGATTCTCGTCTTTCCGACATCCCAAGATCCTGAGCCTAGCTTCCCTCCTGCGGCCTCGCACCGATCAACGCCCTTCCCGTCAGGACCTACGCATTTGGCCCTATCTTCGCTTGCGTCGGCCCTGCCCTGAGTTTTTTGCTACATCGATGTTCATTCGTTGGTCATGATGACTTCAACTTCCTCCTCAATGACTCCCATGGGGTCATCCTTGACGACTCCTTTGCAGTTCTCAACCACGCCGCTTTAGCAGACACGGACTTCCTCCCCATCTCCATAAACTTCCCTCTTACCATGCTCGCTGACTGGACTGCGTGGTCTACACAGGCAGGAGCATCCTCGATGGTCATGCCCTGTATGGGCATCTTGATAGCTCTACACATGCCCCTTTTGGAACAGGACTATCTAACACATGGAATCTTCATGACCGCCTTGTCTGGGCCTTCCTAGCTAGTTACCTCCGTTGATTGTTTGCTTTGGGCCGACCTTATTACCTTTCCGACTGCAGCAGGATTTTTGAGCTCATCTTACAGAGCACTTTGTGGAGCAGAGTGGGACTTATGAGTATCCCCTTCTGTGTCAGGCCCCAATCTGTCCAGCAGGGGGAGCCAAACCATTCCGTAGTTTACGGTCTCATTCGTGGCTATTGACGCGAGCTCTAGTCTTTGGAGCCTCTTTTACTGGAGATGTCTAAAGTCAGTACCTATTAGTGTGAACTACAATGCTTCTGGGAGCAGCACCGGCTTTATCAGTTTATGATGGCTCCTCCTCTTGACTTTTCACCCCTCGCGGAACAGCTGATCCATCGGGATCCCCTTCCTATTCTAGATGCGGCTTGTAGCTGCACTTATTGCAGAAGAGACTCATCTTCATATACCATCGCGGCTTGTCGGGTCCCTATACCCTTCGACTTGAGGGGTTCTCGCTGCTTCTCCATCTCCTCGAGTCAATACTACTGCGTCTTCTCGTGGCCCTTCTCGTCCCTCTAGCATGCCTGACACTCGAAGGTGCGCTTATTGTGGCAAGCCAAGGCACATGGTCGACTTCTGTTGGCAGCTTCTGTTGGAAGTTTAATCCGGGTCAGAGGCTCGCAGCGGAAGCGATTTGGCGGTCGAAAGACCGTTCATGGTGCACGTTACACTATTTAATTTTCATAGAAACTAATCTACATATGTGTGCATGTGTATGCACGAGAATCGAAAACCCCTAACGGCAATCTAGCGTAATGATTAACTAGCATGCATGCAAATCATAATGCTCGCTAGATCTACATGTTAGATTACACATACTTTTCGTACGGATCTTTTAACCGCGGAGAATTGTCTTCTTTGTCGATGGAGACGGAAGATCGTTCGCGAAGATGCCGATGGTACGAATAGAGATGTTGGCCTTCTTGTTCACCCGATCTCACACGATGTACGGAACGTCGCTCTCGGATCTCTGAGTGCCTCCGAAGAACGACCCTTCTCCTTCTTCAGAACTCCACGCGAGGAAGACGAAGTAGCAAGCGGGAAACGGGAGATGAAACGGGAGAGAACTAGAGAGATGAGAGGAGGGGGGGTTCGGATTTTCTAGCACATGGGGCCGGCGCCCCATAGGTCCTTTTATAGGGCCGGCCAACCCCCTTGGATAAGGATCCAAGGGGATAATGACCCCCTCTCATTATCTCTCCATTATCTCCTTTTTATCTCTCTGCGTATTTATCCGTTTTCCCACTTTTTAGGGCTCGACTTTATCCGTTTTTATCGCCCCATCCCTATCTATATGGCCGGCCCTATAGATGAGGGATTCTTATCCCTACATCATAGGGCCGGCCCTAGCAAGGTGCCTCACTACTAGGGTCGGCCAACAGTGAGGTCTGGTAGAGTGAGGTTTTTACCAAAACGCCCCGACGCCTCATTTTGACCATTTCTAGCGTGCGATACCTAGCGGCCACTTCCTAAGTGATCTTTACTAGTTACCTACTATTAACTGAGGCCACCGGAGGGTGCCTCTAGCAAAGTCAACTAGTCAACTCGCAACATACCCCGGTGCATCGCACCTATGCAGCGAAGTTCACTTATGGCTAGGGATTACTACATGCGACTCTACACTAGTCTCGGGCTCAACCCTTAGTACTCGTATGTAGTTACGCATCTACCGTGCTCTAGTGCCAAGCAGACACGGAGCGTATACCTCTTTCTTCCTCCTAATGCTTATGGTGTTCCGAGGAGACGGTTCAAGAACCGTACATAATGTTGATAAGGTGGAACCATCAGGGACCGGGGTTCATGGCTTCCAACTCAAGCTCGATCGACACACTACCCGAGTGTACCATCGATCCTCTGAGCTCGAGTTAACTTGCGTAGCCACCCAGAGTGCGACGCAGGCTGCACTCCAATTCACCCAGACTTACTATGTTCTCCATCATACCCCTGCTCTCCGCTTAGTAGTGGTAAACCCGCTGTCCCTCCACTTGATGCCATGATTCACTTCGAGCGGTGAAGACTACCGTCAGACTCGAATGATCATATGACTTGGTTCCTTCAAGGTTGACCTATACATCGTACCTCTGATTACCCCGTCGAGTAATCGAACCCGGTCAACAGTCAAACTGATGACCACCAGGCCTGGGTTTGGTACAGTGTAAGTCACACCAAGGAACGCACCTCCCATCAGGGGTGTGGATGACCTGCAGGAGTGACACGCTAATGCAACGCCAGCCAGGTAACCCAGTACACCGTGGTTTTGAATCACTGCATATGGACCCTCACACATTGGTGCGCCAAAGCACCACGCAACTGGTTAGTCCATCAGTCGTGGTTCCTCAGGGTTTAGGATCGTTTTACCCTAAGCAGAAACACGGCTTAGTGTACCAGTGTCTGCTCACTGATCTGTACACCGTGTTAGTTCCGTTCAGCCACAGACACTATGCCTGGTGATGACCATGGTGAAGACATCCCATGAACTGTTATCGCCAACAGCTTATCATGATGAGGCGACCAACCTGATCATAGCTGCGAATATATTCAGGTTATACGGGACCAATCCACTTAGTCTTCAACTCAGTGGACTACCATATAACCATGGTTCTCTGTTCTCTAAAGAACACGTAACTATGTTACGCACCTATATGCATCTCATATATATTAATAACTATCAATCTTTATTAGACCAAAACTTAAAGTTTTACAAGCTTAGAACACATCAATCCTAACAATCTCCCACTTGGTCTAGCGAAGCAAAACGGTTTTGACTCCCATCGCGTCCACATGTCGCTCGAATGCCTTGGTAGGTATTGCCTTTGTGAAAGGATCAGCAACATTATCTGTAGATGCAATCTGTGTCACCGCTACTCGCCCTTGCTTTTGAAACTGCCGAATCAAGTGGAACTTGCGCTCAATGTGCATCCCCTTTTGGTGATGTCTTGGCTCCTTTGCTTGTGCTACCGCCCCATTATTGTCGCAGTAAAGCACAATAGGTAACTGGGCCTCTGGTACGCACCCCAAATCCGTAAGGAATTTCTTGAGCCATACCGCCTCTTTGGCTGCCTCGCACGCTGCAACGTACTCAGCCTCTGTGGTAGAGTCTGCGATGCATTTCTGCTTCACACTCTGCCAACTAACCGCTGCTCCCCCTAACATAAACACAAAACCTGATGTCGATTTCCTGGATTCCAAATCTGACATAAAGTCAGAATCTGTATATCCAATCGGCGTCAGTTCTTGTCCAGTGTAAACCAACTCATAGTGCCTTGTTCTACGAAGGTACTTGAGTATACACTTCACAGCTGTCCAGTGATCTGGACCCGGATTCGACTGAAACCGACCCATCATTCCTACTGCGAAACAGATATCAGGCCTTGTACAATGCATAGCATACATTAAACTACCTAATGCCGAAGCATAAGGTATCTTCTGTATTTCTGCTCTCTCCTCAGGTGTCTTAGGACATTGATCCTTAGACAGTTTTATGCCATGTCTAAATGACACAAAACCCTTCTTGGAGTTTTGCATGTCAAATCTAGCCATAACCTTATCTATATACGCAGCCTGTGATAGCGAGAGAATCCTGTTCTGGCGATCACGTGTTACCTTGATCCCCAAAACATAACTCGCTTCACCTAGGTCTTTCATATCGAACTGTGTTGACAACCAGACCTTTACCGTTGACAATGTTCCTACATCATTCCCAATGAGTAAAATATCGTCTACGTAAAGTATCAAATATATCACTGTAGTCTTATCACTCCTCTTGTATACACATGGTTCATCCTCATTTTGAGTAAATCCATATGACTGGATTGCCTGATCAAAACGGATGTTCCAACTTCTAGATGCTTGCTTTAGTCCATAAATGGACTTCTGCAACTTGCAAACTAGATGTTCCTGACCCTCTGACTCAAAACCTGGTGGCTGCATCATATAAATATCTTCTTCCAAATTCCCGTTAAGGAATGCTGTCTTGACATCCATTTGCCAGATCTCCCAGTCATAATGGGCTGCAATGGATAGGAGGATCCGAATAGACTTTATCATAGCTACCGGCGAGAAGGTTTCGTCAAAGTCGATTCCTTCTCTCTGGGTATAACCCTTGGCAACTAATCTAGCTTTATAAGTCTCAATTGATCCATCAGATCCTCTCTTCCTTTTATACACCCACTTACACCCAATAGGTTTAATATTGGATGATGGTGTAACAAGAGTCCAGACAGCGTTATGGGACATTGATGCAATTTCTGCTTCCATAGCCTTTTGCCAGTCAGAGCTGTCAGAAGCTCCCACTGCCTCATCGTAGCTCAGTGGGTCATCCTCCTGACCCTCTGGATCAACCAATAAGGTTTCTCCATAGTATCTATCAGGAGCTCTGATGTTTCTCCCACTGCGACGAGGTGGTGGTGGTGTTACAGGATTAACAGCTTCTACAGTATCTGGTACATTATTATCTGTAATGTCAGCACCCACTATGTTTTCGGATGCGCTATCTGAACTAGTACCCAGCAGTTCATCCAGAACTACCTTACTAGTAGGTTTGTGGTCCACAATATAATCCTGTTCTAGGAAATAGGCGTTCGTAGAAACGATCACCTTCTTTTCTTCATGATCATAAAATAGACCACCTTTGGTCTCCTTAGAATACCCTACAAATAAGCATACTCTGGTTTTAGATTCCATCTTTTCC
This sequence comes from Chamaelirium japonicum, assembly GCA_947650365.1. Taxonomy (NCBI): domain Eukaryota; kingdom Viridiplantae; phylum Streptophyta; class Magnoliopsida; order Liliales; family Melanthiaceae; genus Chamaelirium; species Chamaelirium japonicum. Next base: position 26,127,087 of record OX393559.1, on the reverse strand, counting down.
CTCTTATCCCTTCGCACATGTGCAGGGCATCCCCATATTCTGAAATGTTGTAGCAATGGCTTTCGCTTTGACCACAGTTCTCTAGGGGTCTGAGGCACTGACTTAGACGGAACGTGATTCAGAATATAAACTGCTGTTTGTAGGGCATATCCTCAAAAGGTCATTGGTAAACTGGCGTAACTCATCATGCTACGAACAATGTCCAACAAGGTTCGATTCCTTCTCTCGGAAACTCCATTCTGTTGTGGGGTACCTGGAGCAGTTAACTGGGATTTTATTCCATGCTCCACCAAATACCCTAGGAACTCGTCAGATAGGTATTCACCTCCTCGATCAGATCGAAGGTTTTTTATATATTTACCTGTCTGCTTTTCTACTTCAGCCCTGAACTCTTTGAACATGTCAAAGGATTCCGACTTCCGATGCATCAGGTAAATGTAACCATATCTTGAGTAATCATCAATGAAAGTGATGAAGTACTCATGGCCTTCTATCGCCTTGACGTTCATGGGTCCACACACATCTGAATGGATTAACTCTAATACCTCAGTGGCTCTTACTCCTTTGCCTTTAAAGGACCTCTTGGTCATCTTGCCTTCCAGGCAGGATTCACAGGTGGGAAGGATCTCCGTAGGATCTGTTTCCAGAAGCCCGGCCTTCACCATTCTATGGATCCTGTCTAAGGCAATATGCCCAAGTCGTAAGTGCCACAGGTGGGTTAAATTTTCCGAAGGATTCTTACGCTTAGATGAATTAACATTAAATGCTGAAGTTATTATGTTATCTTTTTCAAATTTAGGACTTACAACATAGAGATGATTCTGAACCATTCCTCTTATTATAAAAGTTCCATTCAGTTTAAACGACACACCAGAAGCATCAAAATAAACTGAATAACCTTCATTAACTAAAGAAGAAACAGAAATTAAGTTACGTCTCAAGGACGGTACATAAAAGACATCTCTAAGAGTCAAAGTCTTATTATTCGAAAAACTAAGATTAACATCTCCAATAGCTTCAGCAGCAGCCACGGCCTCAGTTCCCATGCTCAAGGTCACCTCTCCATCAAGCAATCTTCTGCTTTTTCGAAACCCCTGAAGAGAGTTACAGGCATGGTTAGTGGATCCAGAATCCACAATCCAACTAGCAAAAGTACTATTACTTGAAAGAAATGATTCAACAACTAAGAGTTGTAGATTACCTTCACCAGCATTCTGAGGCTTCTTGCAGTCCTTCTTCCAATGACCCTTCTGGCCACACCGGAAGCACTTCGTGCTCGGTTTCTTTGATTCTCCAGACCCAGAGGCCCCAGCAGAGTCCTGCACAGGTAGTGACTTAGGTTTCTTTTTATGTTTCTTGCCCTGAGGTTTACCAGGCTTCTTGAAGGATCTGCGTTGCACGTGAAGTGCTTCGCCCTTCTGCTTGAAGCCATCCTCAGCTGCCTGGAGAGCTCCCAGAAGCGCTGCATTTGTCATAGCCAACTTGTTCAAATTAAAGTTGGTGACAAAGCCTTCAAAGGCTCCAGACAGTGACGAGAGGAAGATGTCTGTCATCACCTCGCCTTCTAGCACAATGTCCATGGTAGCTAGTTCGTTCTGGAACCCAAACATTTTCATCATGTGTTCCCGAACCAGCGTCCCATTGGACATCTTAGTGCCGACGAGTTTTTTGATGGTAAGGTATCGCGTAACGCGATTGTGACCTTCAAACATCTCCTTCAAGTACAACATCATGTCAGAAGCGTCGGGCATCTCCTCGACTTGCTTCTGCAGAGTTGTTTGCAAGGATGCTATAATATAGTATTTACATATCTCATTAGATTCCTTCCAGTCAGTGAATGCCTTTAACTGTGCCTCTGTGGCATTGGGTCCTGGCAAATCTGGCTCAGGGTCATTAAGGGCTGTCATATGTTTCCCAATCCTTAGGACTAGGTACAGGTTGCGCTTCCAGTCCTCATAGTTGGGACCGATAAGTTTGTGGTCATTTAGGATAGCGGACAGGGGGTCTAACTTAGTCATCTGAAAATAAAGATTGAAAAATGAGTATGCATTAAAAAAAACTTATTTTATGGATTTTTAAAACAAGCTAATTATATCCATATGTCAACGCTACCCTCAAGCGAAGTCATTACCATGGATTAATTAACCATGTATGTAAGATCTCGGAATCGACTGTACCTGCCCTAGGGGGCATCATACAGCATCAATCCGCTTACACGGGCCTTTTCCTTGACCCTATCCAAATCTGCCAACTAAGGCCTGTGATGGACTATGGTTATCTTTTGGCCAGTACCACGTGATCACCGTTGTCTTCGCAACGAATACCTTACGTGTACTTAGGATGCTTACCCACGAGCCTAAGCAATTACGACACTGGAGTTCATGCGGCCCCCACTAGGGTGGGATGAAAAGCCCTTCTCTCCTGGCCCCGTAATCGCCATATCCTCAGGGAGGTCATTAAGTAATTTGGCATGGAAACATATAGCTCCCACCCTAGGGTGTGTGAAGTTATGCATCCCCACCCAAACACAAAACGACTGGCCGTGGAGGCCAGAGGATCTTATAAAAGTCCTCTCTTGCATCCCTTATAATTCTGAGGGTTATTTTGCGAGTATGAATTTATGCAAATGCAAAGGTAGCGACCTCCTAAATACTAGACCCTGGTCACACCATGCTCCCACTAGCGTTCAAGCCCTTCGCCTAGCATTAATCACTCTCGGAATATCATAGTCCCTGCCTCAAGTGGATTTCTCCATTCAAGGGTCACATTACATATTCCAAGAATATCGATGCTTTGCAAAATTGGTTATCACGCTAATGCTCTGGAGCTAATCCTAGAGTCAGACTCACTGGAAAGGACTCCCACTAGTCATGGCGCCTTGATTATAGATTTGACAATTGATGTTCAATGGATCTCCATCTCATCTTTGATTTCGATGCTGGCCAAATAGGCACACCCGACTAGTCGGGTGCTCTCCTAATGGTGGCATAACCATATGTGATGGGATCCCACTAACATCAAAAGTCAACTAAATAATAGGCGTCATCTAGCGGGATCCTAACCTCAAACAGTCGCTTGGACCGGAGGGGAAAGGCATCCCTCTGAAAACTGATAATCATATTATCTCATCGGGGTTCGATATGAAGCATAAAGAACTAATTAAAGAAAGCAACCATTAAAACTGAATTAAGTTCAGGGTCCGACCCCTGAACCTAATTTGCACAGCGCAGGCCTCTAGCTTTCTTCGCAAGGTTCCTCGGTCTGGCTTCTTCGTCGCGCTCGCGAACACTTTGCCGGATCGTCTTCATCCTCCAGGGTTCCGCTTCCGCTCCCGATGGTGGATTTCTTTGGCACATCTTTCTTCTCGATCTGTAACCGAAAATTCTAGTACGCTTCGAGCAAGTGCTCGCTCGTACACAATTTCCTAGAAAGAAGAGAAAACACACCTAGAAAAAAAGGCCATGGAAAACCGAGGATGGTCAACCCCCATCACTCGCCCAATCTACGGCTCAATTACAAATCCACACATCGAAAGCAAATCCAGACATTTGCTAACTCGGGGTCCGACCCCCGGTAGCAAGCACAAAGCATAGATCTAGATTTTTATAGCGGCGCCCTGCAAGAATAATTAATAGAACAAGCACAATCTATACATATGCATGATCTAAGCGTAAGAACCCCGATGATCTCACGCATTCATCATGCGCACACATGTTAGTTTCATGAAAAAACGTGAAACGCACACCACTAATGTGGCTCTGATACCAATTGTTGGAAGTTTAATCCTGATCAGAGGCTCGCAGCGGAAGCGATTTGGCGGTCGAAAGACCGTTCATGGTGCACGTTACACTATTTAATTTTCATAGAAACTAATCTACATATGTGTGCATGTGTATGCACGAGAATCGAAAACCCCTAACGGCAATCTAGCGTAATGATTAACTAGCATGCATGCAAATCATAATGCTCGCTAGATCTACATGTTAGATTACACATACCTTTCGTACGGATCTTTTAACCGCGGAGAATTGTCTTCTTTGTCGATGGAGACGGAAGATCGTTCGCGAAGATGCCGATGGTACGAATGGAGATGTTGCCTTCTTGTTCACCCGATCTCACACGATGCACGGAACGTCGCTCTCGGATCTCTGAGTGCCTCCGAAGAACGACCCTTCTCCTTCTTCAGAACTCCACGCGAGGAAGACGAAGTAGCAAGCGGGAAACGGGAGATGAAACGGGAGAGAACTAGAGAGATGAGAGGAGGGGGGGTTCGGATTTTCTAGCACATGGGGCCGGCGCCCCATAGGTCCTTTTATAGGGCCGGCCAACCCCCTTGGATAAGGATCCAAGGGGATAATGACCCCCTCTCATTATCTCTCCATTATCTCCTTTTTATCTCTCTGCGTATTTATCCGTTTTCCCACTTTTTAGGGCTCGACTTTATCCGTTTTTATCGCCCCATCCCTATCTATATGGCCGGCCCTATAGATGAGAGATTCTTATCCCTACATCATAGGGCCGGCCCTAGCAAGGTGCCTCACTACTAGGGTCGGCCAACAGTGAGGTCCGGCAGAGTGAGGTTTTTACCAAAATGCCCTGACGCCTCATTTTGACCATTTCTAGCGTGCGATACCTAGCGGCCACTTCCTAAGTGATCTTTACTAGTTACCTACTATTAACTGAGGCCACCGGAGGGTGCCTCTAGCAAAGTCAACTAGTCAACTCGCAACATACCCCGGTGCATCGCACCTATGCAGCGAAGTTCACTTATGGCTAGGGATTACTACATGCGACTCTGCACTAGTCTCGGGCTCAACCCTTAGTACTCGTATGTAGTTACGCATCTACCGTGCTCTAGTGCCAAGCAGACACGGAGCGTATACTTCTTTCTTCCTCCTAATGCTTATGGTGTTCCGAGGAGACGGTTCAAGAACCGTACATAATATTGATAAGGTGGAACCATCAGGGACCGGGGTTCATGGCTTCCAACTCAAGCTCGATCGACACACTACCCGAGTGTACCATCGATCCTCTGAGCTCGAGTTAACCTGCGTAGCCACCCAGAGTGCGACGCAGGCTGCACTCCAATTCACCCAGACTTACTATGTTCTCCATCACACCCCTGCTCTCCGCTTAGTAGTGGTAAACCCGCTGTCCCTCCACTTGATGCCATGATTCACTTCGAGCGGTGAAGACTACCGTCAGACTCGAATGATCATATGACTTGGTTCCTTCCAGGTTGACCTATACATCGTACCTCTGATTACCCCGTTGAGTAATCGAACCCGGTCAACAGTCAAACTGATGACCACCAGGCCTGGGTTTGGTACAGTGTAAGTCACACCAAGGAACGCACCTCCCATCAGGGGTGTGGATGGCCTACAGGAGTGACACGCTAATGCAACGCCAGCCGGGTAACCCAGTACACCGTGGTTTTGGATCACTACATATGGACCCTCACACATTGGTGCGCCAAAGCACCACGCAACTGGTTAGTCCATCAGTCGTGGTTCCTCAGGGTTTAGGACCGTTTTACCCTAAGCAGAAACACGGCTTAGTGTACCAGTGTCTGCTCACTGATCTGTACACCGTGTTAGTTCCGTTCAGCCACAGACACTGTGCCTGGTGATGACCATGGTGAAGACATCCCATGAACTGTCATCGCCAACAGCTTATCATGATGAGGCGACCAACCTGATCATAGCTGCGAACATATTCAGGTTATACGGGACCAATCCTCTTAGTCTTCAACTCAGTGGACTACCATATAACCATGGTTCTCTGTTCTCTAAAGAACACGTAACTATGTTACGCACCTATATGCATCTCATATATATTAATAACTATCAATCTTTATTAGACCAAAACTTAAAGTTTTACAAGCTTAGAACACATCAATCCTAACAGCTTCATCTAGAGAAGCGTACTGGACCCCTAACTGTGGTCTACCCACTGTTGCTGTTGCTGGAGGCATCACTGCTGATACTACTACGACGGATTGTCTTTAGCATCTTGAGATGTGCATTGAGTAGCCTTTCAGCAGCCTGCCTCTGATCTTTCTGGTCCCTTTACATTTGCTGCCACTTTGGGTACCTATGTACCTTGGATTAAAGACTCTGGGGCCACTCACCACATGACCCCCCGACCACTCTATCCTTACTGCTTGCTCACCTGCCTCCTGTACGTATTCCCTCGATTCATACTACTGATTGATCCCCCTTAGCCATCACGCAGACTGGATCCATCACTACCACTTCTGACCCCTTTATGTCACATATCTCTCCACTTTATCCTACACGCCCCCCAACTCTGTATGAATTTAATTTCTATTATCAACCTATGTGATTCCGGTCTGACAATCACTTTCTCTTTCTCTTCTTGTGTTATACGTGCAGGATCCATGCTTGGGCTAGAGAATTGAAACTGCTCGTAGGGCGAGCGGGTTGTACCATCTAGATTATCTTCATTTACCTAGTGTCTCTTCTTCAGTATTTTGAGGTGTTGTCTCTTCCGATGCCAACTTGTGGCACAGGAGGTTAGGTCATGTGTTTGAACCTCGGCTTAAAAGTATTTTTCAGTCTGGAGCTTTGGGCCGAGGTTTCTTTTTTAGTCTTTCTTTTTGTCCGAGTTGTAAGTTGGCTAAACACTCCGCTAGCCCCTTTTCTTCCAGTTCATCTCAGTCTTATAGTCCGTTTGATCTAATGTACTCAGATATCTGGGGACCCGTACCTTTATCTTCTATGAATAGTTATCTTTTACTATGTTAGTTTTATAGATGATTATTCTTGCTTCATGTGGGTCTACCTCCTTCGTCAGTGATATAACATTCTTGAGGTCTATCAGACCTTTACTCAGTTCAATGCACGGATCAAAGTCTTTCGATCTGATTGCACCGAGAATATCTCTCATTCATAATGTGGCCTATTATTCAGTCCCATAGGACATTTTTCCAACATTCATATCCTCACACTCACGAACAGAATGGGGTTGCTGAGAGGAAACATCATCACATCCTAGAGACCGCTCGGGATTTGCTTCTCTCTTCGTCTGTTCCTTTCACTTTCTGGGCCGAGTCCATACTGACCTCGGTCAATTTCATCAATATCACCCCGTTCTCTCTAGTATGTCTCATTATAAGAAACTGTGTTCTTTCCCTCTGGACTACAACATCCTTCGTATTTTTAGGTGCACATGTTTTATTCTTCTCCCTCATATGAGTGCACCAGACTCTCCGCCCGATCAGCCAAATGCATCCTTTTGGGGATTAGCTCTAAGCCCAAGGGGTATCGTTGCTATGATTCCTTGGCTCACCGTCTTCGTATTGCTCGTCATATTTTATTTGTCGAGGATGTTTCCTACTACTCAACTGAGTCTCCAGATCTTACCTCCTTATGTTTGCTCCACCTACTTCCTTATTGCCTCCTCTTCTCGCTTCACCCTCTCCTTATTATGTCACTCCTCCTCCTGCATCGGTACTTGAGCCCTTACCTCCTGCTATTATTGTGGTTCCATATAGCTTGAGTCCTCCTCCATCCTCAACGGGCAATATTTCTCCTGTGTTTCATTCTTTACCTGTCTTTGGGAATGATACTTCGTCTACTTCGAACAGTCTGCCTTTATCGGATGTGGATTCAAGCACTCCTCCTCGCTACCCCCAGTGTGAACATCGCCAACTTGATCGACCACTTCGGATAATCCCCTGACTGCTTTTACTTTGCTGCAGTCACTACCTACTTACCTGAGTTTCACGCTTATCTTACTGCCCTTCACACTGATAGAGCGTCCAGATCCAATCGAGAGGCATTGCAGTACCCTATATGGCGATAGGCCATGGCCGAGGAGTTTCAAGCCTTTGAGCAGACTCAGATGTAGGACGTTGTCCCTTTGCCTACAGGAGTTGAGCCCATCAGTTGTAATTGGGTCTTCAAAGTCAAGCGTCGCCCTGATGGCTCCATTGATTGGTACAAGGCATGTCTTGTTGCTCGAGGTTTCACTCAGGAGTATGAGATTGACTATGATGAGACATTTGCTTCGGTGGCACAGATGACCACCATTCGAACTCTTCTAGTTGTTGTTGTTGTTTGGTGTTGACCCTACTTCAGATAGATGTGAAAAATATCTTTCTTCACAGTGATCTTTCAGTGCTCGTGTACATACATCCCCCTCTAGGTTTCAATATTCATCTTGTGCATGTTTGTCATCTTTGTCGGGTCATCTACGAACTCAAACAGGCCCCTTGTGCCTGGTTTGAGCATTTTTGTCGAGCAATTATTGAGATCGGCTTTGTTGAGAGCTTCTATGATCACTCTATGTTCGTGCGGACCTTCTCCTAGGGCCATTATTTTTTTGTATATATGTAGATGACATGATCCTCACGGGTGATGATTTAGGTGTTATAGCTTGTCTTCAGCACTATCTTCCGAGCCAGTTTTAGATGAAGGATCATGGTTCTCTGCTTTACTTCTTAGGTTTAGAGGTTGCTCAGGGTATAAGCGAGGGATTCTGCTCTCACAACAGACGTACATTGCTGATATTCTTCGGCGGGCTGCTCTTTCAGATTCTCGGACTGTTGATACATCTCTCGAGCTTCATGTGAAGCTCCAGCCTACAAATAGAGAGTCTCTTCCTGATCCTAACAGATACAAAGAGCTTCTTGGTCAATCCGTCTATCTTTGCATCTCTCGGCCTGATATTACTCATGCTGTTAGCATCTTCAGTCAATTTGTGGATGCACCTCGCTCCACTATCTATGGTGCTCTTCTACGGACTCTTCAGTATCTTTGACGAATCATCACTTGGTCGCTTCTCCTCTCCTCGACCTCTACTTTGGTTCTTCGTGCCTATTCGGATACTGACTGGGCTGGTGACCCCACTATTCATCGGTCGACTACTGGATATTGCATGTTTCTAGGTGACTCTCTTATATCCTGGAAGAGCAAGAAAAGCAGAAGGCTCTCTCTCTCTCTCTCTCTCTCTCTCTCTCTCTCTCTCTCTCTCTCTCTCTCTCTCCAGTACTGAGGCAGAGTTTAGGGCCATGACTGTACTACCACTAAGAAGATTGTTCACCTCAGATGACTCCTTGGGGATCTGGGTGTTGAGATTTCTGATCCTACAGCCCTCTATTGTGATAACAAGAGTGCTATATAGATTGTAAGGTCTTTCATGAGAGGACAAAACACATCGAGCTCGATTACTACTTCTCTAGAGAGATGTATGAAGCTGCAACCATATCCTCTACAGAGCAAATTGCTGACTTCGATCTTCACAAAGTCACACCCTTTGTCTTGCTTTCGGTTTCTTATTAGCAAACTCTCAGTATTTGACCTACCGTGAGTTTGAGGAGGGTTACACGTGGCTACACGCTAGGTCACACACGACTACATGCTAGATTATATATGGCTTTACGTATCCTTGTATTTTTATACGTGGCTACGGCCTAATGCATTGTGAATTCGTTCTCCAAATACATTGTGTGTAATCATGTCATATTTAGAATGTGGTAGCTTAAATCGACACATTCCAAATCCGATTGGATTTTTTCAACCAAATACTAAGCCCACCCAAACCCATTTAATTTCATCCCAATCCCATCCGGGTGATGCAAGAACCCAAGCAAGCATTTAATAGGAAAATGACAACTCAGCCATTTAATAGCATCATTAAGAAGTGCCGCCGGTTGACCACTGGACCACCTTAAAAACGGCCGAAGAAAAAAACCAGAGAAACCTTTTGTACCAATTCACCGGACCAAATAGTAAACGGACCATCCACCAGACCTTAAAAAAAAAAAAAAAACCCTGCAAAACCCACACGACCCGAGAGTCGCTGAAGCGCCGTACGCGCGATCACCTATCGGTGCTGACGGTGAGCTTGCCGCCGCCGCCGCCGCCGCCGCCGCTGCCGGGTGCCACCGTCGGCAGTTCGGTCTCCGCCTTCGCACCCGCTTCATCGCGAGGGGTCGACCGGTAGTACCAGAAGTAGAGCACCAGCTGGAAAAAGCCGAACAGCGCCCCGAGCCCGTTCGGAATCTGCCGCACACAAGACACGATCGATTGGACGGTGATCAGATGAGAGAGAGAGAAGAGAGAGAGAGAGAGAGAGAGAGAGATCTAGAGAGAGAATGGTTACCGTCATGAAGATGTCAAAGTGGATGAGCGAGTACGCGGTCCAGCAGATTCCGTTGAGGAATCCGACGAGCGACAGGTAGAAGGGCATGTACTTCACACTCTTAGTCCGGATCACCATCCTCTGCAAAAAAAAAAAAACCCCAATTTACTTTTTTTTTTTAATTACGATATCACGAGAAAAGTAATTTTCTTATAAAAAAACTCCCAATAAATAGCGAGAAAAAGAAAAAAAAAGATTCAATGGGCGGTGACGGGAGGCTTACCATGACCGAGAGGGGAGACGCGTACATGCACGTGCCGAAGATGACACAGAGGACCCCGACGATGAGCGTCCTCTTCTCGTGGGTGTGCGCCGCCGCGAGGACGGCGGCGATCACGGCCGCCACGAACAGCAGCTCTCCGGCGAGGATCTTCAGCATCTTCGCCTGCAGCAACAACACCACCAAGGCCGCACATCAGAACGCCTATATACATCCAAGGGCAAATAGAAACCGAGGGAAACGATCGGACGGATGGGGATGGGGATGGGGGGGGAGCTAGCGACGCACGCGGAGCTTATTGGGGGAGTAGCAGAAGAAGATGGCGATGTAGGCCGACTCCAGCACGACGCCAAAGCCGTTGATGGTGACGACGAGGATGCTGTTGGGGTGCACTACCGGGATGCCGTAGAACACCCAGAGGAGGCAATTCAGCAGCGTCGCCAGGTACGGCACCGGCGAGAAGTCCTCCACCGCCTTCCGCTTACAGATCTTCACAAACGTGGGCCTGCGGCACACCAGACACCAAAATCATAGGATAAAAAAAAAAAAAAAAAGACTCATCAACACCGTTGGATTCAGATGACGGAGAGAGAGCTTACATCGGGGAGAGAAATAAACCGCACGATATCACATTCCCTGTAAAACCAAAAAAAAAAAAATTTATTCAGATGATTATAAATTAGGACGAAAATAATAATAAATTCCCGCGGCGGTATCTTCTCTCAAAAAAAAAAAGAAAAACCCGAAAACATCACTGGAAAACGGATAAAATTCGAATTTCTTAATCTTAATATTCAGGTTTACGTGTTCATGAGATCAATTAAATCCCCCCTCCCCCAAAAAAAAAAAAAGTTCTTGAAATCAAGTAAAACAAGGAAAAATCTTGAAAGAAAGGATCGAGACTGATCGATCTTTCTCTCTTGATGGTTGAGATCGGAGGTGGATGGACATGGAGCATGCAATCGACGAGAAATCTTCAGGAAAAATTTGGAGGCGGAGAGAGGAGGGGCGAGATCTGGGATTAGGTTAGGGTTGGGGGTTTTCGATTCGTACCGATGATGCCGATGATGGTGCGCACGAGGCTAGCGTTCACCATCTTCACCAACTGGAACGAGAGAGAGAGAGAGAGAGAGAAGAGAGAGAGAGGAGAGAGAGAGAACGAGCTAGAGAGAGAGACAGAGAGAGCGAGCGAGAGAGGGAGAGGCACTTCTGCTGTTGGTTTAAGTTTATATAGAAGGGATTTAGGTTTTAGAGGGATAAGGTAAAATCCCCAACCGATCGGTAAACGCGAATTAATTGGCGGCTATATCCGTTCTCTCTCCTCTTTATCTCTCTCTCTCTCTCTCTCTCTCTCTCTCTCTAGCACCTTCGTGCATGCATGGGAGAGCTGAGAGTGTAGAGAGAGAGAGAGAGAGGTGCATGCAGTGTGACCGTCTTGGCTGTTATTCCGGGTTACCTAATCCCCGTTTATCCTCCACGTATTTACGATTCTGCCATAAGCTTTCCAAATTTGAAATTCCGCGGCGTGGGCCCCACGAATACCCACCCTGCTCGATTTGGTGTTTCAGGGGCTTAATGACGGTTTCAGAGGCCAACTAGCCCGATCGTGTATTTTGCATGGACCGTGTTGACTCGGTTTGACTGGATCCAAATTCGGACCAGACCCGACCCGAGATAGAAGATCAATGGGTAGCCGACGCGTGGCGCTTCTCATCCTTTCACGAGGCTTAGACCCTTGGATAATCGACCGTTGATTTTGGGTGATCGCTCATACAGGAATACAAGGTGATCCCATCGATCTCCACCGTTCAATCGGACGGTTCATGATACCTAAAAGGGGGACTTAGTGATAGGTCCGTAGCAATATGTAGATTGGTTTAGTGTAAAGGACAGACAATAAGATGGTTTTACACCAAGCACCTCCCGTAAAAGATGTTTTTAGAGCAAGTCCCTCCATCGATTGTTCTTCACTGTAGCAAAAGATCAAGTAACGATTTGCAATTATTACTCTTTATTACTGTATTGAGTAACAATTGCTACAATGATTTTATTGTATCAATTATTTATAAAAAAAAACTAGATAAAAAAATTTTGTTACTCAATTCAGTAATAAAGAGTAACAATTACTACAGTTGATGATGTAAGAGTAACAACTGCTATAGTAAAATACTGTAGCAATTTTTTTTTTATATTAAATCTTGTTTCTTTGTTTTTTGCTACAGTGAAATCACTATAGCAAATGTTACTCTATATTATTGAAATATTACTCTTTACGTGATTTCATTGTACAGCTACTAGAGGTGGGACTCGGCCGGGTTGAAGGGTCTACCCATGCCAACCCGACCTATACACACCTCAAACCATTTTGCCTGTGGAACCTGGGGAAGCTCAACCCGTGCTTGCCCATGTCAGGTTGCTCGGGTTGCCCAATTTACCAAAAAATGGACGGGTTGGTTGGACTGGGTGAGTTTAATTTGATCACAACATATAGAAATATTTCCTCTTAAAACCAAAACAAGAAGGAAAAAATTATTCTATATTAATCAACAATTGTCACCACTACAAAAAATAAATTCAGCCAACACCATTCTCTCTCTCTCTCTCTCTCTCTCTCTCTCTCTCTCTCACACACACACACACACACACACACATTCTCTAAAACATCCATTGAATGGCTGCCATGATGGATCAACAGTATCAACCCTACAAGCATGTATGCCACTGTACTTGTCTACTCGGGTTCCTCGGGTTTTTCGGGTTGAGAAAGATGATGCACAATCCCATTCAAATTGAAATCAGGTTGATCATTTTTTTGTCTAAATCCGTCCAAATTTTTAGCCAGCTTTGTCCATGTTTGTCCATGGTTTGGGTTGGGCATGCAGGTCGGGTTCGGGTCAGACCCGCCCTAGTCCAACCCCTAACAGCTACGTGTCTTGGTAAAATGGTTATTTTCCAAACACTAAGGTTAAAATTGATATTTTCCAAATAGAAGGATATGGTGCACCACCGTCTTGTTGTCGGTCCTTATCACTATTGGATCTGTCATCATGGACCATGGGTACATTACCACCTACCTAATTTGGTCAATGATTGGTCTTGATGCGCCTCACCAACCCTCTGAAGTCTGAACGCGACAGTGAACCGGGGCTATGCTAGTAAGTAAAACTGGAGATGCGCTGCACTTGCCTACGTAATTGACCAACCTGAGCAACCTGAGGAATATTGTTGTCCTTAAATTTTTACATCGATTTTCAAATAATTAGATAGCGGATTTAGTATTGTTGATGTTTTGTGAGCATAATCATCTTGTCTTAAATAGCACATCGATAAAAAAATCAGCACTTTTTAAAACTTTTAAGCACATCAAATCTAAAAGATTTTATCCGCCGTCCATTTTAATCATTAGTTTGACCAAATAAATGATGATTATTGACCAAACAAACAAAGAAAGAGGCCACTTGTTAGACCCACAAAGCCAATTAGCATGTAGGGTTGTTAATGGGCCGGGTTCGGGTCGGGCCAACCCATGCCTAGGCCCGGCCCAAAGTTATGAGTGTGTGCACATACCCAGCCCATGCCCAAATTAAAATTTTAGGATTTGGCTCAAACCCGTCCCGAAACTTTCTTACAAAGCCCAAACCGAATCCTGACCCAAATTAAGCCCATATTTCTAACGAGATATATGTATAAATCTTTTTTCTTTCTCTTTATCACACAATAAAAGTAGAAAATAGTATTGAGTACGATATACATTGAAAGGATATATGTGAAATAATGCTCCTAATGTCCGAGGCGTTGATATTTGTAATGTGGGCACTTTTAAATTCTGTATTCATTGTATATAAAAACTAAAAATAAAATATTTCGGGCTTCGGGTCAGGTTAGTGGTTGTCCATACCCGGCCCATAACACAATCGGCCCAGAATGTTCAAGCCCAGTCCGGCCCAAAGCCTAAGCTAACTCTGTCCAAACTATGCCCAATTTGGGCCCGGCCTACTGGGATTCGGGCTGTCTCGAGCCCATTAACAGCCCTACTAGCAAGAAATGAAGTTCAAACCAAGTGCACAAGATGCAAAACCCAAACCTGACCCAATGCTGAAACTATTTCAACAATGATTAGATTTGAGTAAAATCGGACATGAAGGTTTAACATACGCTCGTATATTGCATTCGTATATCCATATATACAATTATACATGTATATGGATATATGAATACTCTACATCCAGAGGTACTCAAAATCCATAGATCTAAGCATGAGCACCTTGCTTGGACCTTGGGCATGCAATGGCTAAGGTCAAAAATACATTGGACCCAAACAATGTTAGTGTAGGGCTATTATCACACAACTAACCCTATTCCAAAGGGGTTTATAATTCAAAGGGAACTAGATTTTGATGGTAACTTTATGTTTGCTCGAAATAGGTCCTACCAACCTGACCAAATTGACCGAATCTAGACAACCCGATGAACTTCCATAGTGCAAACACAAGCAGACCCAGCCTCGATTCCTCAAGCAACTCGGGCAAAGACATTAATGTAACAAGATCCCAGCATGGTCAGACCTCCAAACCCGACTATGTCCACCCCTATGGCCTGGTGGTACTTCTGGCCTCTCTCCCATGTTGGAGATGTTGAGGATGTTGACTTGAAACAAGTCATACAACACTAAGGTTCGTACGTGAAGAACGGTGAAAGACGGAGCGACCAAAGGGCCTATAACAGGAATTTCGCCTAGGGTGAAATCCCGAGCAAAACTACACCGTTACTACTAGGAATTTCGCCCTGGGTGCTGCTAGTTTAACGCCCAATGCGAAATGGGTTGGCAGTGAGGTTGATTTTTTGAGGCGATTTTGCACGGGATTGCTTGAGCTTTTCTTAGGATTTGACCCTTTCTTCTCTCACAAGTTGCACACGAAATTGGGGCTATTTAAAGATATTCTAGTGTTAAACCTAGAGGGGATCAAAAGGATCAAAATGCTCTTTTAGGGTTTGAAGAGAGGGTGGCCATCATCAAGTTGAAGCGAGGGTTTTTATTGTTCTTGGGATTGAGAGGGCTGCGGGATCTCTTCATACTTGGTTGTAACTCTTGGTGAGAGGACCAAAATTTTTATGTGCACTTTATTTTCTTTTCTCTAATGAATCCATTGATCATCAATTGTCAGGTATCGTCGTGTGTTTGTTCTTTGTGTTTGGTGTGGTGATTATTTTGTTCTTCTCGTTGGTGGTGGTTTTTCGTCTACCAATGGAATTCTAAGCACTTCGACATTTTTCCATTGCTCGGGCCTCAAAAAGGATTAACTATAACAACAAGAGAGGTTCCATGTTTAGAGGCGGAGCCAACTAAGGCCTAGTGGGGGCACTTGCCCCCACTGGGATTTGAAATGTTAAAGGTCAATTACCCTTTGCCCCCCTAAAGTTTAGCTCAAAAAACATTTAACCCCCTTATAGTTAATTTTTTTCCAAATGGCTTTCCAAAGTTTGAAATATTAGCACATTACCCCTTTTGTCATCTACTTAATTTCCTCAGTTGGTAGCACTCATTTGGTACCACTAAAAAAAAAAACCCTTCATTTGGTAATGTTTATGTGATCAAAACCTGAATTGAAGGGTGAAAATTGTAGTTTTTTAAATTATAGATGGGTTAATTTTTTTTTTAGCTAAACTTTAGGGGGCAAAGTATAATTTATTCAAATTTTATATCCCTTAAAAGTATGTGTCAGTCTAGCCCTATGGAACCCCCACCCCACTAAAATCTAAAACCGAGGATGGCATCTGAAAAAAAAAAAAAACAATTCATCTCCAGTAACCAACCTCAACGACGACCTTGGAGTGCTTGCTGCTCACAAGTCGCAGCCTAACAGGGGTCACACCGGCTTACCACATGGCCTGCTACTTTGCTAGACTGACTCCTGAACATCGATTCCCCTGCTTGACTGCATCCAGTGTCCATTAAAACAATAGCTTGTTAAGTTCTACCCACGATTGCACTATCATGAAAAGAGATAACTTTTAGGATTTTAAATTTTCTTGCCCCCACTAGAGTGAAATCCAGGCTCCGCCATGTTGACTCCTGGTATGGTGAACTTTTCCTCAAGGCTGATGTGTTGCCTTGTTTGTACGTATAAATCATGGTCGTTGATGTCATGTCCACGGGATTATAGAATTTAATAAATAGCAACTATGCTACCTTCTCCTATTTTGATCTTCGAACCTCTTTTAGCCCTTGCTCTAGTGCCTTGTCCTTTGACGCATTGCTTGTCCATCAATTTTTTTTTTTTTTTTGAAAGTTATCATTTCCAATTGACAACTCAATAGGTTAGACAAAATTTAAGACCCCCCCCCCCCACCCCGCAAGATTTTTCTAACATTCGCCCCCCCAATGTTCGATTCCTTGATCCGTCCCTTCATGTTGGGTTTGAGAGTGGCTGATAGCGAAGAAAGATGGTACATATTCTTATGGATCGTTTGAGATTGTAGATGGTACATATTCTTATGGTGTTCGGCACCAACCTAAATCCCTCTTTTCGGATGGACCACCGATTAGATGGAGCAGTAAAAGTTTCAGATAGCACTTCTTCAATCTTAGAGGGAGTCTGCAGTTGAGACTGGTACAACGTCATGGCAACGATAGTTCTAAGAGCAGTGGGTTCGACGAAAAGTAAGTCTGCAGGTGGAGCGAACCTGTACATATAGAAGGCGGAAAAAAAGTGGGTTCCAATTCACAGTTAAAAAGTGCATTGGACTCCATCGATCATTGGACTAAATGATCGGGCACCTAGTGTCGTATGACCAAGGTGTGCAACAAGAAAGGCAACGGGTCATACAGCCCTCAGTTGCGACAACAACAATGACGACGGTGATAGCGACGATGATGGCGGATATCTGTGGTGTCGGGTTTTAAAATGCCGCAAATGGAAAACTGGATGGTCGAATAGCATTGCTCTATATTTGTATACTTATATTAATGAAGTATGCAGCTCAGCTCAATATGCTAGATCAGCAGAAGAAACACTCCAGACAGAAAATCAAATGGCTGCAATGTTAAAACAGTTGGAGCAATGAAACCAACGTCGCCATAGTAACCAACCATCAACAATTCCCATGAGACACTTAAGTTAAAAACATCAGATCACAACTAATCTCCCGGCGACTCGGAGAGGAAAAACTTGGAAGGAGGGCAAAGAAACACTAGAGAACCAAAATTTGCATTTGTTTCTTGCTTACAGAGCTGGGTTTATATGAGACAAGCAGCACAAGCATAAGCACCATGTTGAGTTCTAACCTTCCATTCAAGCATAACCCTAACCCTTCCCCGGAAAATCATCTACTCCGGAAGTATCTGCTCGTTGTCCGCATCACCCTCTTCCTCCACCTTCGTCTTCGATGGAGTCGGACCAGACCCGGGAGGCTGCTTCTTCTTTATCCCGCTCACAATGTCGTCGATCCTCAAAAGCATGCAAGCAGCCTCAATTGCCGTCTTGAAAGTCTGCGCCTTCACATTGTAAGAGTCCCATATCTGGAAGATCCAAGAAGAGGTTAGACGACGACGACGACACCAATACCACCACACACAATTTCGATCGAGAGAAAGGGAGGGAGGGATGGAAGGAAGCACCTTCTGCTCGTTCATGTCGACGACGGCACCAGTGTTCCCATCAATCCCGACCCATGCGTTCTCACCGTTGGCATGCTACATCATGGGATCAAACCAAATAGAACAAGGACAACTATGAATGTTTTGGCAAGTACTATGACCAATTGGGTCAACCAGATCCAGTAACCAAGCTTCTACTGTACAGGCATGAACAAAGTGAAAGGTCGATTCTTGATTCAAACCTTTCCTTGGAGGGCAGTCATGGTCCGGATCACGTTCACCCCACAATTTTGGGCCAAGGTTCTGGGGATAGCCTCGAAGGCCACAGCAGCAGCTTCATAGGGCCACTGTCACCCTCAGATTATCAGCTACAACTGAAATTTGTTACGAATGCTTAGTGAATTGATATGAAAGAAGCAAAGACTACCTTTTCAATGCCTTCAATAGACGAACTCTTCTGTTTCAATGCCGCAGATATAGTCAACTCCGTAGCACCGCCTCCGGGAAGAAGCTTTGGGTTTTTTAATATGTTCCGAGCTACCGACATAGCATCCTGTCAAAACGAAACTAGGTCAGTCTGTTTCATAGCTGAGTTCAAAGCAGACAGCCATCAATACAGAATCTTACCTGCAAGTTTCTTTCAACCTCGTTCAAAAGATCCTTACTAGCGCCCCTTAGAAGAACGGTACATGCTTTCGGATCTTTGCAGTCCACTATAAACGAAAAAAACTCGTCTCCGAATTTCTTGACCTCAAACAGTCCTGCTCCTGTTCCCACGTCGGACTCTTGCAGTTCCTCCGGTCTATTGACAACAACCGCCCCGCAAGCCTTGGCAATCCGGTTGTTGTCGGTCTTTCTCAATCTCCGGATGGCACTAACCCCAGCCTTACTGAAGTAATGGCATGCAAGATCACTAAGCCCCTTTTCAGTTATAACCAGGTCAGGTTTGAACTTCAGTATCTGCATGCAGAGGTTCTCGATATATTCTTCTTCCAACTTCAGCAAAATTTCCCTGACAAGGCATGATTTTTTAAAGTGTTTGACATAATTAAAAGCCCTAGAGATTAGTTCTTCAAACAAATGTCAATAAATATGTTCCCGGGTGATGTATGCAGTATATGGGATTTTCTTTAAGGTTATATTAAAAACTTTCATGTGAAGGATTTTAGATGTGTAAAACAAATTACCTTACCCCTGGAATAGAATAAAGGATCAAGCAGGGTCATAGCCAGAAATTTTTTTTGAACTGGACTGAAACTAAACTAGTTTTTTTTTTACAATGAAATTTTTATTTTATAAAAAAATACTAAGCAATTTTTTTTAAACAAACATCGACGGTAATATAAAAAAAGGTTAATTACATTTTGTCCCCCTGAATTTTAGCTCAAAAATATGTAACCACCCTATAATTAAAAAGCTACATTTTGCCCCATTGAAATCAAATAAAAATTACAAAATGAGAGAAATTAAGTAGTTGACAAAAGGAGTATTGTGCTAACATTTCAAACTTTAGGGAGCAATTTGGAACAAAGTAAACTATAGGAGGGTTAAGTGTTTTTGGCGACAATTCACGTTTCGTGAGGACTCAGAGGTGATAGCGATTCACGTACGTGTCACGAGGAGCCAAGGGCCTCGTTGGGTTGATGCGGGCTAAGGTCTTGATTGAGGCGGGCTGAGACATGTACTTAATAATAATATGGGATAGTTTTTCTCAAAACTCAGCCGGGCTATAGCCCGGCCGAGCCAACCATTAGATCCGCCCATGGGATCAAGGTAAGAGAGGTCCTACAAAGTACAAACAACTATATTCTATCCATGGCTTCTTTAGCAAAGATAGACCAACGCAATTAATACTCGGCCCCGTACATATGGAAGTTAACACTAATCCAAGAGGACAAAGCTGTCTTAAATGTAAAATAAGGAAGTGGACCAAAACTGTGAAAACCTCTCCAGGCTCCCACTAAAAATAATATATTCCATACTCACTGTTAGAGTATGTAAATCCTTTAATAGTCTCTTTAGTCTGTTTTGGGTATGCTTACCCTTTGGTGACTATATCCTTTTGTACAGATATATATAGGGCCATTGCCCTAATGAGTAAATTATGTTTTACTCCCAAATTCCTGTTTTTCCTTTTTCCTTTTTTGGTCTAACATGGTATCAGAGCCCTAATGGGTCTCTGGTAAGAGCTTTCTTCAATCCAAAGCCCTAGTTCTCTGGATCAAGCATCGAAGTCTTCATCGCAATATTGCATCGAAGTCTTCACGGCATCTTTGAAGTCGAAGATCCGGATCCAGATCTGTGCAGTGGAAGAGGTATTCTTACTTCTTCATCGGCTTCATCATCTACTTCTTCACCGGCTTCCGTCGGTGATGTAAAAGAAGAATCAGATCCTCGATCTTCATCGGAAATCTAGATCGATTTCTTCACCGGAGCTGAGGGAGTCAGTTGCGGTCGTCATCAGCTGATATCTGTCTCGATTCTTCATCGGAGACGGAGGCGTAGAGTGAAGACGGAGATCTGGATCTGTTTCTTCACTGGATTTCATCGAAGTTGAGGGAGATCTTGATCAGCCTTTTCACCGGAGAGTCGGAGACGGCGGCGCTGAGTGATATGGATCGGCCTCTTCAACCCTATTTTCTTTTTAAGTGACTTCAGCGATCATCTCAGCCACTAATCTCACCAACGATGGTCCTTCTGCGCCTACTTTCTCACAGCGTTACCCTGAGCGTGACCGGCATCCGCCAGATCGCTACGGTTTCTCTCATACTGCCTCTTACTCCTCACATTTTCAGGACTTTCTTGCAGCTATTCACTCCCTTCAGGAGCCCCAGAGTTACCGTGAGGCAGTCCAGGTACCCCATTGGCAGCAGGCTATGTCTGAGGAGCTGCAAGCTCTTCAAAAGACTGGTACTTGGGAGCTAGTTCCTCTTCCCCCCGGGAAGGAACCTGTCAGCTGTCGCTGGGTCTATCGCATCAAGACTCGCTCAGATGGATCGGTTGAGCGGTACAAGGCCCGCCTAGTTGCTCGTGGTTTCACTCAGGAGTATGGCATTGATTACGAGGAGACTTTCGCCCATGTTGCGAAAATGACCTCTGTACGGACTCTGTTAGCAGTCGCTTCTGCTCGTCACTGGCCACTCTTCCAGATGGATGTGAAGAACGCCTTTCTTCACGGCGATCTTTCTGAGGAGGTCTACATGCGCCCCCCTCCTGGTCTTTCGACTCCTCCCCAGTATTTCTGTCGTCTTCACCATTTATGGCCTCAAGCAAGCTCTTCGGGCATGGTTTGAGCGTTTTCGGTCCTTGGTTCTTGCCGTCGGCTTTACAGAGAGTATGAATGACTATGCTATGTTCACTCACACATCTGCTCATGGCCGTGCCATATTACTTCTGTATGTTGATGATATGATCATCACCGGTGATGATACTGCTACTATCAACTCTCTGAAAAGGCACCTCCAGCAGCAGTTCGAGATGAAAGATCTTGGTCCACTTCGCTATTTCCTCGGTCTTGAGGTGGCTTCATCCCCCCAAGGGTTATTGGTCTCTCAGCAGAAATTTGCTTCCGAGTTACTCAGCCGGGCTGCCCTTTCTGATTTACGTACAGTGGATACCCCAATGGAGCTCAATGTGAAGCTCCGTCCTGGTGATGGCGAGCCGCTTTCGGATCCCACGCGTTATCGTCAGCTCGTTGGTGCTCTTGTCTATCTGACAATCACTCGTCCGGATATTGCTCATGCCGTTCGAGTACTTAGCCAGTTTGTTAGCGCTCCTCACTCCACTCATTATGCCGCTCTGATGAGGATTCTTCGCTATCTTCGAGGCACCATGACTCGCTCTTTGCTGTTTTCGTCCTCCTCTTCCTTGGAGCTTCGCGCCTTTTCTGATGCCGACTGGGCCGGCGATCCCACTGATCGACGATCCACCACTGGCTTCTGTATTTTCCTCGGTGACTCGCTCATCTCTTGGAAAAGCAAGAAGCAAGAGATCGTTTCACTATCTAGTACCGAGGCTGAGTATCGTGCTATGGCACGCACCTCGTGTGAAGTGGTTTGGCTTCGTCGTCTACTCGAGGATATGGGTGTTCAGCTGTCCTCGTCGACTCCCCTCCATTGTGACAACCGGAGTGCTATTCAGATTGCTAGCAATCCGGTATTTCACGAGCGCACCAAGCACATTGAGTTGGATTGTCACTATGTTCGACATCGCTACAAGGACGGGACGCTCTCACTTCCACATGTGTCCTCTACAGAGCAACTTGCCGATTTCTTTACGAAAACGCACACTGTTCAGCGTTTTCGGTATCTTCTTCACAAACTCATGGTGTATGATCCACCTTGAGTTTGAGGGGGGGTGTTAGAGTATGTAAATCCTTTAATAGTCTCTTTAGTCTGTTTTGGGTATGCTTACCCTTTGGTGACTATATCCTTTTGTACAGATATATATAGGGCCATTGCCCTAATGAGTAAATTATGTTTTACTCCCAAATTCCTGTTTTTCCTTTTTCCTTTTTTGGTCTAACACTCACAATAACCCCTTCAAGAACAAAACAAACAAGGGAAAGTAAAAATCCAAAAATTAAGTCTAGATCTTTAATTTCTTCACCCGTCAAAACCCTTACACAAGGTACAACCAAATCCCAATACCCCCACCTCACCCAAAAATTTACAAGGAAAACAAAAACTAGTCATAAAAATCTCACTTAACCATGTTAGAGGCACTACAAATCAACTAAGTGGAACATAAGAGAATTATCACTTACTCCATGTATGCAACCCAACTAACAAAAAGCCTCGCCGTCTTTCTGACGATGTGGTACATAACTACATATTATACTCAGCCCTAAGTTGACCCAAAAGGTAACCCAAGTATTTCACAAGTAGCGGGGAACTTCCAGCTCCATAAATTAGGTTCCCAGCAGATCTATTAAAATATCCTACGCAAAGAGAATTTGTCATAGTTCAACCCAAAACCAAATAAATCCTAAGTACCCCAAAAAGTCTAGCTTAGATCAATTAAGTTTTCCTAACTATTAGCAGTGTCGTCAAGGCGCCACTTGGGCGCGCCTACGTAGCGGGAGACTAGGAGAGGAGAGGGTTACCCATTCCAGGCGGTCCTTTAAAGAGGGCTTCGGCTTTTTATTTTCCTTTCGTTCTTTTGTATGCCAGGTATCTCAAGGAGCAGGGAGAGCAATAGTAACATCACTCTTCACCCCCAAAACCACCACTACTCACACACCAACACCCACCAGCGAACCGGTAGTTTTTTTTCCCTCTTCTTTTTTATGTTTCATTTCCCTATGAAGCTATGATCCATGTACTCGAATGACATTTTATTTGTCTTTCTTCATACCTATCTACACACGTGTTCTCAATTAGAAGAAAAATATGTTGAGGCCGGAGAGGATTCAGATGAGGATGACAACGATGTGGAGGAGGTAGAGGCTATAATTTATTCCATAGCTGATGATAATGCATTATATCCATAGTTTTATGAATTCACATTTCCTTAATTTAGCATGACAATGATGACAAGAATACTTTTTCCGGATAAGAATGTTTGATTATGGTTGTTTGATCACTATTATCTGAAATCTTTTATGAATATTATGTTTACCATTTGTTCAAAACTTCAATAAGCCCCTTCCTTTTTCCCCTCAGCATAGTTCTACCAAAGATATCCATGACCAAAGTGTATTTGTGCGATCGCATATCTCATTTGACAACATTGAACACTAGTTAGCTTCCTTCACAACCTTCATTACCTACAAACTTACCCAAATATAGAGGAAGCTCAGATTTGGTGCTTTCCTTGCTAATTAATCCCCGAGTGACAAAAGAAATGATCTCATGATATTACAACCAGGGTATGTCAAAAGGTGGAATCTTAAAGCTAAATAAGATGCTTTCATCATACATTTAAACCTAGTATGAGCAAGCATTTATTTCTTCATAAAAACCAAATTAATATAAGATGCTAAATTAAAGAAAAGACGTGTCCACTTTTAATTATCTTTTAAGGAGCTATAGAGCATTACTGTACAATCCAGTAAAACAGACTAATACAAAAGTATTAACATTCTTACCAATCTTCTTCCTTAACTAATTCAGCGTTTGTTTGATTTTCTCCTTTTTTGTATTCAAGGGGGCAGTCAAGAAGAATAATTCGTGGGTTCAGTATCTTTCTCCTCATTTTCCCAGGGGAGACAACATCTTTATTTATCATGACACCTTTAAGAACCTTGGAGTCCTCCAACTGGCCACCAGGAATTTTCTCTACTTTTATATACTTCTTAATATCTACCTCACGAAAACCTTGGCCAAGGTCCACACCAACTGTAGTAGTAGCTTCAAGTGCAAGATCCTGAAATCAGCAAGACAAGGAGCTGTCAGAGGCGAAAAAACTCAAAAGATTTATCAGACAAATCATAGATAAGTAAGGAAAAAAGGTTCAATGAAGCATCATGATAACTACAAGCATTTCAGGCAACATTTGCTGCAACATCGGTAGAAAGTGATAGGAAAATGGAATATTCTGTCTTATCCTTAATACCATTTAAATGTTGGATATTCCTAATCTCATTCTTAGTACCTTTAAAGTTATCAGTGAGATGGATAGTATGAATACATTCCCAGGAAACATGCTACTTATTCTTTACCTATAATAAGATAGAACCGGAGTCTGTTTTTGCCATTCAACATATATGAGTGTCAAAAAATAAGAAAATGATTTGTAGTCCGTAGAAGTAATTCACAACTTTTATTGAAATGATAACTGGATAGCATTAAAAGTTGGGCACAAGATGCAGAATCATATTCCTATAGCTCTTGCGAGTTACAGAAGAAAGAATCTTCACCAACTTTAGGTCAAGTTACCTTCAACTGATAGTATGACATGAAAATAAATAAATAATAGTCCTATTGTTATCTGCCTCCTCCACTCATCCAAAGTCCTAATTTTGATTGGAGGCATACTGAATTCTTACCGCCCACTCCTTTGCACTGATTATGGAACCATCCCTTGCAATAGCCACCTCGGTCAAACTTGACTATCACAGAAGCTCTCTAGGCAATCCAGGACCTACCAGAATTGGAAGGGATTCTTAGAGATGTTAAAACTGTGTTTGTCCTGTCATATCAAGCGTAATGGGTAACATGATTCCAAATGAAACTGTGCTTTTGCATTAAGTAATAGTCTTCATTTGGTGGTCAACAATGCAAAATCTTATTTTGGAGGGAAACACAAAGAACGTCATTATTTAGGCCATTGGTAGTATTCGACCTTTAAAATTGCAGTATCCACGGGTTTAGGGTAGTTGTGGATTGCCTAACAATGATGGCGTACGATTCTCCCATCTAAGACGTGGTGCAAACCAAGTGATAGACTTTCTAAAGATGGGGCATGAGCAAGAGAATATTTCATTGCATGGATGTTTCTATTTTTTCCAGCATTTGGAAGAAGCCTCCCGAATCTTCGTAGTGCTTTCATTATTCTTGTTTCTAAAGAAATTGAAGAAACACAAAGGACTACTTCCAACATACACTTAGAATCTCCTTTCCACTAGCAAACTGGTTATCCCTGAATACCCAAAATCCAAATCCATTTACAAATTTTCTTTTATTTCTGCCCTTTTTCCCTTTCTTTCTAATGGTACCTTTATTTATGACTAATGAGATACTATCACATGCAAAGACAATGAATGACGATTGAATGGTCTCTCAACTATTATTCAAAGATAGTGGCTTACACTCTCCAATTGAATGAGAAGATGATACTAAGCTAAAATAAATAAATACAACATTCAATGCTCGAAGGTGGTAGTGCCGGATCTTAAATGATCCAGGACAATGCATGACAAGATGACACACCTATTTCTTCAAACAGCAAAGAGGATCTCATATCCACAAAATACAAAATCTGCTTCTCAACGTTGTACCTTAAAAAAAGAATCCATCCGAGTGAGCCTGATTGACTCAACTCTTTCAGGTTTCTAACCAGCTATCACCCAACGTCAACCCTCTAAGATTAGTGTTGAAAACCTGACTAAGACAACTTTGCAAGAGAGGGCCATGTCAGGAAACTTGAAGGGCCAAGTGGATAGTAAGGAGAACCAATTTGTGGGGTACCTAGTTTAACCGCATGCACCCATGTAGCAATCCCTTCAACCATGAAAGAGTGCAGACAAAGAGGGTACGAGATAAGAATTGATATATGAAATTGCATTTATTTCTAAGGCAGAAATATTAAGTCAACGAGTTGAAATGAACCAACATTCCCATAACCTAGCCTTATCTACCATAAAACTTATTTCGTTCTGTCCAAAAAAAGAGTAAAACTCATACCTTTTGTTTTAGATCTGGTCCTCTCTATACCTAGAGACTTGTACCCTAGACCTTACCCTTCCATCCTATTTCAGTAACCTTGCAACATGAACCCTAACCAGTCGACAAGTACCATTTTGGTTGCATATGAATTATGGTTCACCATGCACAAAGTATGATGTAGAACTACAGATGGATTTCATAAGCACCCAAAAAGATATCTCATGGTTTTACAGTTTGCAGAATATGTTTCAGTTTTTTGGCCTAAAAAAAAAAATTTGATCCCAGATTGCTCCTATTCAGCAAGTTTCTTGACAAAAACTTTCAGATAAAGTTCTGAAATCCATCCTTAAAATACTAACCTTCCTTCAAGAAAAAAAGTATGCCACCCACCCGTCTTCCAAACCACTCTCAGATTTTGCCCTCCCAACCCTGGATTAATACAATCTCTTCAATCCAAAGCTATAGTTCCATATCAATGTTATTAAAGCTTTCATACCCTTACACAGCATATCAACCCAACCAACATGCGCACAGAACAAGAAATATTTATATGAATCTTCATATGCAATCATTCTTAGCCGATTACTATTAACTTCGAAGTACATGTTACTGAAATTACATTTGCCATCTCTATCTTTATTGTTGGTTGATAGATGAGTAATATAACAACGTTGTATCTACATCCAACATTAGAACTAAATCTTATCACACCCTTGTGGGTCATGGGCCGCTACAACATGTGTCTACCCACCACACTGGCTTACTGTCAATAGACATCACTGAAACATAAAAAATGTAAATATTGATGAAAAAAGGATGAGTGGCCCCTTTTTCCCCGTAAAATCTGTATAAGCAGATATTTAGGAGAAGAGGATGAAGGAATGGAGAGATCATAGGGCTGCAAATCTGTATAAGCAGATATTTAGGAGAAGAGGATGGAGGGATCATAGGGCTGCAACTCGGGTGGGCAAAACCAAACGCAACCAAAGCCCAACCCGAATTTGGGCGGGCTTGGGTTGGGCCTGGGTTGAAAAATGTCAGCCCAACCTCAACTCGTCTGAAATTGGGCAGAGGCCTCGAGCAACCTGACCCAAACTGAACCCAACCATTGAAATAAATAGATCTAGTTCATATTAAATATTTACAATATACGAACTATATATTTGCTACAGTTTGTAAAAGGGGTAAATGATTTTTGTCTATCCAATGAACCAATGGTTGATAGATCTCAATACAAGTTATAACCCTAACTTCATATTCCCCAAAGGCCCAAACCGCCTCCAAGTTCTCCAGCCGCTCCACTAACTCTCCAGTCCCCATTCTTTGGCCATCCGACGAAAGCCAATTCCAATACAACGGACAGCCGGTTGATAGATCTCATAGTTATAATACTAATTTCGTATCACCAAAAGCCCAAACAGACTCCAAGCTCCAGACGCTCCATTACTTCCGGTCTCAATCACTCTCTTAAAGAATACAATTTTTCAATGCATTTTCTACACTTCAACCTGACCCACCCAACCAACTGCATGCTCAATATGTCGAACCTTAAACCTTGGGCAACCCGAACTTAACACGAGCTTTGAAGGTTAAGATCGGGTTGGACCTCGGCTAATCAATTTCAAGCCCAACACGCTCAAGTTGCATCCCTAAGGGATTGTACTCCTCATACCCATTGAGTCCACACAGGAGAGAGTCAAAGGTGATGAGAGGAATACTCTCCTCTCCTGTGAATTTTCTATAATAAAGAGCTTGGGTGGACCTTTTCTCCAAAAGTAATCCACTTCTTACAATCTACTAGATTCTGTTGAAAATTCGGGAAAACTAGAAAGAATGTCAAAAAAGGATGCAGAAATTAAAAAATACAAATACAAAAATTCTGAAGGTTGTAGACAACCCAATTATTTTAGGGTGGTACGAGTCCAATTCAGTTTAGAAATATTTCACCTGATTCAGTTATAAGCGCTATAATGTGTTAATGATTAAAAAAGGACAATAGATATGAACATTGGCTGCAAGTGACATTGCAAGCATAAAATTTGAAAAGGCAACTCCACCATGAACTAAGCATGGCACAACTGAAGAGCGTACAAACATATTCAAAATAGCCTAATGAAAGTGCATGAGAAAAGGACTCGAGATGATGCATGACCAAACTTACAATACATGTAATGCATAAAGCACATGGCACTGAACCAAGTTAAACCGAAATCTCATAATTATAATGAATATACTCACAGCAATCAGATCTCCAAACTGTCCAGTGAACTTCGTACCGATGCAACTTTTAACCAAACCCAGCATTGTGGCACCTACCAAAATCTCAGAAGATTAAAACAAAGCATCTCAAGGACTACTTCAATGAAGTTATACAAGATGAAAATCTTAAATTTGTTGTACAGAAGATGCAGCAAGGAACAGGATAAAAGGAAAGAGCTGTTACAGATTGTTCGATCATTGTAAATCTCAAGATCACAAAACGCCTTGGACAAAATACACCGAGTGGAAGAGGGAATATAGAAGTTTTATTATAATTATAAACAAAAAAATATCATCTAGAACTTACGGTCATTAACATCAATTGGCATTGCAATCTTGTCAAGAACAGCAATAGAATCCTCAAGAGCTTTATTATATGCTGAAAAGCATCTTAAGAAGACAATGTTAACAAACAAAACTTTATAAACAAATGACAAGATCCACTTCGGATGATCAGAAGTTAACCTCGACAGATAACTGTAGGATGATAATTCTTGTCGATGAAAGCTTCCGCAACATGTAGCATTTCACCAGCTTCAATAAATGTTTGCACAATCAGTAACATATTTCTAAAATAATTACTCCATGCTTATTGTCACTAGTAAAAGGGGAAAAAACACTATCGCCTTGCGTTTTTATACATATATAATACAAAAACCAAAAGTGAATACTAATTATATATCATTTATTCCATCACTTTCACACAATATTTGTATAGTAGTTGCATTACCCGAACCCATGAAGCAAATTTTTATGATCAAGTTTCTAAAGTAGTTCCAGAAGAATACAACATACCAAGAACAATCACAGATGTTGTACCATCTCCCACTTCTTCATCTTGTGTGCGGCTAAGTTCAATCATTGACTGGCAACTCACATAGAAGAGCAATAAGTTAGAAGAGGGAGGCTATGTCAGGAAAAACAACTCACCAAGTAAAATTAAGAATATATGGTACTACATAAATGTTAGAATTGTAAGAAGCAACATGTGACAGATCCACTTGATACCAACTACTGAACATTACCTTAGCAGCTGGATGGGCAATATCCAACTCACGCAATATAGCATTTCCATCATTGGTAACTACGATTCCTGCTACCAACCACCACAATTTGAAACGGATCAAAAGAGAGGTGAGAAAAGTACGGCATAATGTAAAACAAATTATATAAGTCATAAAATTAGATATTCTTACAGTCCATTTGAAAAAACAACACCAAGACGTTAACAACAGTTGTCACAAAAACATGACATGCCGAATAAAAGGAGACCCCATGAACACTGCTCGATTTAGGACAGCCAAATTTATCTAGAGTTCCATTTGAAAATAGGAGAAGTTTCTTTCTTAATTGTTTGGTGGAGTGGAGAACAGTTATGCATGACGGTGAAGGGCCTGATGGCGATAACCATAGTGATCTTAGTATGCTCCACTTTGACGATGACTATACTTTATATATAAATACTTCCACTGGGTACATTTAAATTTCTATGTCAAACCATGTCGTACCCAACCCCCAATCTCACCCCCCACCCCACCAAAAAAAACTCAACTTTAAAACAGCTCAGTGGACAAGTTAGTATGTCACCAACTCACCATAGTAGTGTTATGCTTAAATGTTGCTTCTTACCCTAAAATCAAGTGTATGCAGAAATTAATATGTTATTATGTCATGTATAATGATTTTAAAAGAATATATTTTATGTATACCAGATATTTGTTGGGATTTATTGTGTTCTACATGTCAATCCTAGTTACTTTAGAAATTGAATCAATAAAACTATGAGATTCGATTACTTGTATTATACACGGACACGGCAAAGCTTACTTTCTATTCTGTTAGATGTACATAGTCCTTCAAGCATGGTTTAAGTGCCTTATGTATGTGGATGAGATTCACATACAGAAGATCTCAGTTTGTCAGTATGTCGTATCTGACAAGTGTTCGCAGACGGTGAGAAGATTGGACATCTTATCTGAAAGACCGTACCGTTGACTTTCACATAGTGTGAAATGGTTAAATCCCAACAATTAGAGTAGGGACTCTGAGTCAAGTGTGTCCGCGTATATTTGAAATATACTGAACAGGATCTCACTGACAGTCATAAGACAATCGTCTCTACTGCTAATTGCATAAACCCTAATTCCTAAGGTGTTATGTGAACCTAGGCTTAGTGTGTGTGGCTTTGATCTACAAACCAGTGAAGGTCAATGCATGTATAGGTCGCATTGCATTGGGAATCCTGGTGATGAGGAACACCGACATTCTAAAGGAATTCCAAATTCTTCGAGATGTGTCACCTTGACTCACTCTCTCATGAAAGTTGATCATTGGGGCTTGCCAGATGTAACTGTAAAGTAAAGTGGTGGAAAAGGACTTTAGCATAATTTCCAACATCTTTGGAGTGCAACCATAGTTTTATAGTGGTGCTAAATATGGTTAACTGGATGAAGGCTCAGTGATGTAGCAGGATTGCATTACAAACAACATATCTTTATTTTATTGATTTAGTTTGTGTGTATTTGTTTTTTCAATTCCATCACCCTTCTTCGGACGAAAATCGGTCGGTTATTTAGTAATAACTTTTGCATGTTTGCTAGCCTACGGTTTGGGGTTGACGCAACCAACAAGACTATTGGGCTAGCCCACTATTTGTTTTAAGTTATTAATATGATGTCGTCGTGTAGGAATAGAAAGGCATAAGATGATGCATTCCAAGGGTGGATCAAAGAAAATAAGACATAGAGGTACCCATATAAATACATTAAAGCTTACTAAGAGTTTTTTTTTTCTTCCATCCGCTATGGGGATACCCAAAGAAAATTATCACCCCTATTATGCTTCTCCTTAAAAAATCCCGCGGGATTATTTTCTTTATGTGAAAAATCTACCTACGGGCCACTTTTTCCCCTACCCTCGCTCCTGCACGAACACAAAAACTGAGGAAACCCCCTGTGCCCCTTTTTGCGTGTCTCCTCTCTCTTTCACTCTTGTTTTTCTCTCTCGTATTTCCTATTATGGAGATAGCATCAATGTTTTAAAAAATGAAAGGTGAAAGGCGGACGACTAGGCAGGCACCCACCTATATAAAATATATTCTATATATTCTATATGTATGTATATATATAAATTCATAATTCTATACAAAAAAACAATAATATAAAGTTTTACATATGCAAACATCAAAACAACCGATCTTAATATAAAAGTTTTATGAAAAAGGAGGAGGGGATCGGGTGGGGTTGGGGCTGACTGCGAGGCAGGGGAAATTGGAAAGAAAGCATGGGGTTGGGTCAATCGCGAGGCAGAGGAAAGGGAGGAGGGGATCAGGTTGGGCCGGGGTTGGTCGCGAGGCAGAGGGAGGGGAGGAGAGAGGATTGGGTGGGGTCGAGGTTGACTCCAAGGCAGGAGAAAGAGAGCAAGGGGTCGGGTCGATTGCGAGACAGAGGGAAGGGAGGAGGGGCTCAGGCTGAGCCGGGGTCGGTCGCGAGGTAAAGGGAGGGAGGGTATAAGGGGATCGGGTGGGGTCGGGGTTGACTATGAGGCAGAGGAAAGAGAGCAGGGGGTCGGGTCAGCGGCAGCAAACAGCGGGAGAAGAAGGGGGGGAAGGAGATCGCAAAGGGGGACAGAGAGAGCGCCTGAGTGCTCGCCTACTCGGAGACGGGAGTCACGAACTCACGGGAATAAAAACTCAAACGGGTCGAATCCCACATTAAAACTCGCCTAGAGCCCGTCTGCCTGGAGCCCGCCTTTTACCCGCCTAGGCGGGCGCCTGCCTAGGCGGGTCGAATCCCGCTTAAGCGCCCACCTTTGTTCAACCTGGCTGCAGTGCCGCTTAATGCTGAAGCAGAGCGACCAACCCCCTAACACGCCTAGGCGGCAACCCAGATCGTCTTTTAGAACAGTGGATAGCATATTAGATTGAGATTGATTCTCTTTTCATATTGTGACGAATGGTGCTTCTTCGTTCTTCCTTAACCATGTGGATTCCTCCTGCTTTGAGCCTTCTTCTGAGTCATCTTCTACCCGTCGTCATTTCATCCTCCTCGGCAAAGCTTTCTATCTGCAACGTAGCTAGCGATCGTCGGTATTCTCTTTCCTCGCACTTTGATCAGTTCATTGGTTATCATTGGTATTTCTCTGAACCCCAGTTTTACATCCTTATTAGCCTTCACAACCGATACTCGTGTTTGGCTTATTAGCTGGCTTGCTTGATCACCGTTGGGTTTATCGTCTTTGCTTTTTCTTGTTTTGCATGAGCTTATTTTGCTGAAATTATTATTTGCATCGTCTGTTTGAGTAATAACCTATTGTTATTTGCTTGTTTTCTTTACCTGACAACTTATGAGCATGCTAGCATAGATTAGTGTGATATTTTTTTTATTAAAATCTGTTTTGGGATAGCTTGTGATTGCTGAATTTGATATCTTAGTCTCCTAAATAGACTATAAATTGTTCTTTTAATAACTATGTTTTCGTGCTTCACAGCCCGGTTTGCATTACTCAGTCATGAGATGATTGTGAGCACTCAGTCCAGTCGGAGCCCAGGATGTAGGATTCCTAAGTGATCCCAAGTCCTAGCCTCAACGGTGGTCAATAAAGAGTAATCCTAGTCGAACAAGGATTCCTTGTACATGAGTTTTCTCATGGTTAATGGAAGTCCTAGTCGAAGTAGGATTGCAATTAGAGGAGTCCTAGTGATATTAGGGTTTTTAACTTCCAAGTAAAACCAATGAAAGTTAGAGTCCTAGTGATTCCTAGTCGAAGTAGGATTGCAATTAGAGGAGTCCTAGTGATACTAGGGTTTCTAACTTCCGAATAAAACCAATGAAAGTTAGTCCTAGTGATTCCTAATCCTTCACATACTCTAAAGGTTCCTAATCCTCACGTATTCTAAAGGATTCCAAGTGAGCGAGTTAGCTCATGGTTACTAGACGCCACACTCATAGTAGGATTCAAATTGGTCCTAATTATAATGTAATTAGGATTTCTAACTAATGAAAAATCCATGGGAAATTAGAATCCTAGTTAATGTAGGATTTATATCCAACTAGAAGTCTTGAGTTTCATCTCTATACAATATCCTAATGGGACTAAGATACTTTCTCATCTCTACCTAAATCTGTGTCAGACTCCTAGTAGGACTAGGAAAGCATGTAGCCGACCATTACTGGGCCCATCATGACCCACGGTTTGAGTGGAGCCCAGTAAGGGTGACCTGCCACATAAGGATAGGCATGGGTGTTAGAAGTTAGAACCCCATAAGGAATCGTAGTATGAAGGGTTTAATGAAGTGATAACATTATGGAAACCAACCCTAATTAGGAAACAAGTAGGAGTCCTAATATGGTTAGTTTATTAAAGGATAAACTCCCCCCCCCCCCAACCATCACACACATCACCACCACCACCACCACATTATGAACATAAAGAGAAGGAGAGAGCAAAAAGGGTGGCCGGCTAAGAAGCACGAACCCCCTCTTTACATTTATGTATCACTGTCCGACATGTGTCGGCCACAGACACCCGTCCGACACGCTTCGACACATGTTGGATACGCCAAAAAAACGTGTCATGTGTAATCCATTCTTCTACCAACCGGACACATGTGAGGCCGTGGTCTTCCCAGATGATGGCGAAGGAGATGGCGTAGATGGTGAGGATGCAAAGGCACTTGACGTTGGTCTTGATGGGTGATGATTCTAAGCATATTCTAAATGTCATGTTTGGAAAGTTTAAAACTATGCACTTGAATTTTTTATGATGTAATGATGTTATTGTTGTTTGTTGGGAGACTTTTAGTTTATGTTTGATTATGAATCATAACGCTAGACTTGTTAGTTCTATCTCATATATATATATATATATATATATATATATATATATATATATATATATATATATATATATATATATATATATATATATATATATATATATATATATATGTGTGGGGAGGGATACTCTTACTAATGGAATCTTACTAATGAAAGTTACAAATCGCCTTTTACCTACCTAGAGGTTTCAGAATTCGATGAAACTTGGTGGGGATGCTCTCTATAGCAAGTTGATCATCCTCACCAAAAATCATCAAATTCTATAATCTCTAGGGACATCAAAGATGTTATTCAAATTAACGGTTAAAATGAACGGTCGATAAAGCTTCTAACATTTGATGCCCCTAGAGGTTATAGAATTTGATGATTTTTGGTGAGGATGATCCACTTGCCATAGAGAGCATCCCCACCAAGTTTCATCAAATTCTGAAACCTCTAGGTTAGGTAAAAGGCGATTTGTAACTTTCATTAGTAAGATTCCATTAGTAAGAGTTTCCCTGCCCTATATATATATATATATATATATATATATATATATATATATATATATATATATATATATATATATATATATATATATATATATATATATATATATATGGGCTAGGTTCCTATGACAGCATCGTAAGGAGTACCCTATGACGTACGATGAATTAATAATGCTAGAACATTTAAAATGTGTTGAATTTTTATAAGGATCATCTTACCTTAAATAGAATGTCCACAAAAAATCAAATCATTCTAAAACTTGTTGGGGCATCAAATGCTAGAAGCTTTATCGGCCATCCCTTTTAACTGTTAAATTGAAAAGCATATTTGAAACCTCTAGAAGTTTTAGAATGTGCCGATTTTTTGTGGGTGTCCTATCTAAGATAGGGTGATCATCCTAATAAAAAATCAGAACATTCTAAATGTTCCAGAGTTACTAATTCACCATATGTCATAGGGTACTCCCTATGACATGTCATAAGAACCCATTTTCATATATATATATATATATATATATATATATATATATATATATATATATATATAGAGAGAGAGAGAGAGAGAGAGGGGAATGTTACAGTGAGCTATGAGCTACGGATGGAGAAAATGAGCTACAGACATTTTGACCACCCTTGAAGTTTTGGAATTTCGTGAAAATTGGTGAGTGTGTTCTCTAGGGTAACATGATCATCCTCACCAATTTTCAAGGAATTCCAAAGCTTCTATGGTCATCCAATGGTAGAAGCTTTATCTACCGTCCGTAGTAACCGTTAATTTTGCTTCTACCATTTGATGACCCTAGAAGTTTTGGAATTCCTTGAAAATTGGTGAGGATGATCATGTTACCCTAGAGAACACACCCACCAATTTGCACGAAATTCCAAAACTTCTAGGGTGGTCAAAATGTTCGTAGCTCATTTTCTTCTTCCGTAGCTCATAGCTCACTGTAACATTCCTCTCTCTCTCTCTCTCTCTCTCTCTCTCTCTCTCTCTCTCTCTCTATATATATATATATATATATATATATATATATATATATATATATATATATATATATATATATATATATATATATATAGTCGGGATCCGTGGACATGTATTTTTGACATGTCATTTTGACTTGTCATCAAGTAAACCTACATATAGGTTTTAGAATTGGCTGAAATTTTTTTACAATGCTCACCCTATCATAGATGGCATATCCACAAAAAATCAAGTGATTCGGAAACCTTTAGATGTGTCAAATGTTCTGAGGTTTATCGATCGTCTGTTTTAACCGTTGATTTGAAGAACACATTTGACGCACCTAAAGGGTTCGAATTGGTTGATTTTTTGTGGACATGCCATTTATTGTAAGTTAAACATCCACACAAAAAATCAATGAATTTTGAAACCTCCATGTAGGTTTCTTGATGACATGTCAAAACGACATGTTATACATGTCCACGGATCCCGACCCATATATATATATATATATATATATATATATATATATATATATATATATATATATATATATATATATATATATATATATATATATATATATATATATATATATATATATATAGGGGGCTGTTACGTTGAGCTATGAGCTGCGGTAGGAGAAAATGAGCTGCGGGTATTATGACCACCCTAGAAGTTTTAGAATTTGATGAACTTTGGTGAGGGTGTTGTCTAGAGTAAGATGATCATCCTCACCAGTTTTCATCAAATTCCAAAACTTCTAGAGGGGTCAAATGGTTGAAGAAAAATCTGCAGATTTTAACGGTGACTTCGGACGACAGATTTTGCTTCGACCATTTGAACCCCCATGAAGTTTTGGAATTTGATGAAAATTGGTGAGGATGAACATCTTACCCTAGACAACACCCTCACCAAATTTCATCAAATTCCAAAACTCCTAGGGGGGGAAAATATCTGCATCTCACTTTCTAAACCGGCAACTCACAGCTCATTGTAACATTCCTATATATATATATATATATATATATATATATATATATATATATATATATATATATATATATATATATATATATATATATATATGGGAGCGGTTCAACAGACACTCATTATGCACCTAATTTTTTACATTGTTCAGCCACCGTCGGATCGATTGTGATCCAGCGGTTGCTGAATACCCAAATCAACCCACCCATCTCTCTCTCTGCAGCCCCCCTCCCGACCACGTCCCCCTCCAGCCCCCTCACCGACCCCGCAGGCCTCCGGCCACCCCCGACCCCTCCGGCGACCCCCGTCCCCACCCGGCAGCACCCTCGGTGGACCCCGGCTGACCCCGGCGGACATCCGGCGACCCCCGACGGACTCCGGCGACCCTGTCCCCCTCCGGCAGACCTCCGACGCCGGCACCGGGAGGGCTGCCGGAGGGGGACAGGGTCGCCGGATGTCCGCCGGGGTGCTGCCGGTGGGTCGGGTGTCCGCCGGGGTGCTCCCGGGTGGGGACGGGGGTCGCCGGGGTCCGCCAAGGGTGCTGCCGGGTGGGGACGGGGGTCGCCGGGGTGCTGCCGGGTGGGGACGGGGGTCACCGGAGGGGTCGGGGGTGGCCGGAGGCCTGCCGGGTCGGTGAGGGGGCTGGAGGGGGACGTGGTCGGGAGGGGGGCTGCAGAGAGAGAGAGATGGGTGGGTTGATTTGGGTATTCAGCAACCGCTGGATCACAATCGATCCAACGGTGGCTGAACAATGTAAAAAATTAGGTGCATAATGAGTGTCTGTTGAACCGCTCCCTATATATATATATATATATATATATATATATATATATATATATATATATATATGATAACGATCCAGTGAGATAACTCTTCTATGAGATAACTTTGAGAAACCTATCTAGAGGTTTTAGAATTTGATGAAAATTGGTGAGCATGCTCTCTATGTCAAGTTGATCATCCTCACAAAAAATCATCAAATTCTAAAACTTCTAGAGGCATCAAATACACAATTCAAATTATTGGTTTTAATGGACGATCGATAAATCTTCTAACATTTGATGCCCTTAGAGGTTTTAGAATTTGATGATTTTTTGCGAGGATGATCAACTTGCCATAGAGCGCATGCCCACCAATTTTCATCAAATTCTAAAACCTCTAGATAGGTTTCTCAAAGTTATCTCATATCTCACTGGATCGCTACCCTATATATATATATATATATATATATCGCATTTGATGCACCTAGAGGTTTTAGAATTGGCTGATTTTTTATGAGGATGATCAACATACCATAGACAACATGTCTACAAAAAATCAGCCCATTCTAAAACCTCTAGGTGCATCAAAGGGTGCTGGGTTATTGCTGGGTCAAAATTTGCTGGGTCATCTGATCCTGACCCATATATATATATATATATATATATATATATATATATATATATATATATATATATATATATATATATATATATATATATATATATATAGGGGCATGCTATGCTGCAGGATGCGGTACTGCACCGCAGCCGTCTGATGCACGCGCTGCGTGCATCACATGCACGCAGCAGTGCATCAGACGGCTGCAGTACAGTGCCGCACTTACCGCATGCCGCATTATAGCATTTCTCTCTCTCTCTCTCTCTCTCTCTCTCTCTCTCTCTCTCTCTCTCTCTCTCTATATATATATATATATATATATAGAGGAAACGGGAAATGAGCTGCCAGCCTATTTCGAAAAAATAGGCAGCCACCCATTTGATGCCCTTAGGAGTCTTAGAATGTGCTGATTTTTTATGAGCATAAGTATCATATCTTGGATAGAACACCCACAAAAAATCAGCACATTCTAAGACTCCTAGGGGCATCAAATGTTAGAAGTTTTATCGAGCGTTCGTTGTCACCGTTAATCTGAAATATTACATTTGATGCCCCTAAAAGTTTTAGAATTTGCTGATTTTTTGTGGGTGTTCTATCTAAGATAAGATGCTTATGCTCACAAAAAATCAGGACATTCTAAGACTCCTAGGGGCATGAAATGGGTGGCTGCCCATTTCGTCGAAATGGGCCGCCAGCCTATACCCCGTATCCTCTATATATATATATATATATATATATATATATATATGGGGGAGGGATACTCTCACTAATGGCCTCTTACTAATGGCCTCTTACTAATGATCCGGGCCGTCCGTTCCCATTCTGATGGATCGGATTAAAATCTCCCCTCTCTCTCTCTCACAGTGCAGCAGCCCGACCCCGACCTTCCCCCCCCCCCCCCCGGGCTCCGGCCTTCCCTTCCGGCGGAGACACCGCCGAAGCCGGAGGGGAAGGGCGGTCGGGGCTGCCGAAGGGTCGATCGGGGCTGCCGGTGTCGCAGGTCGGGGCTGCCGGTGTCGTCGCCGAAAGGGAAGGCCGGAGCCCAGGGGGGAAGGTCTGGTGTGATCGAGGCCGAGGCCGGAGCCGGAAGGGGAAGATCGGACCGAAGCCGAAAGGGGAAGGTCGGGGTCGGAGCGATCGGCGCCGGAGTTGGGTGGGGGGGTCAGTGTCGCCGGAGGAGAGAGATCGGAGCTCCGATCGGGGTCTTCTTCACGCGGAGGAGAGAGGGAGAGAGGGGGTCTGTTCGCGCGGAGGAGAGAGGCAGATCGGGGCGCGCGGACTGAGTTTTTTAAGTCACAGGATTGAGACTTATCTCAGTAGTCGGCCAGTTTTGATCGGACGGCTTGAAACATTAGTAACCCCTATTAGTAAGACCCCATTAGTGAGAGTATCCCTCCCCTATCTATATATATATATATATATATATATATATATATATATATATATATATATATATATATATATATATATATATAGGGCAGGGATACTCTTACTTATGGAATTACACACCACCTTTTACCTACCCTAAAGGCTTCAGAATTTGAAGAAATTTGGTGGGGATGCTATCTATGGCACGTTGATCATCTTCATCAAAAATCATCAAAATCTATAACCTCTAGGGGCATCAAATATTAGATGCTTTATCGACCGTTCATTTTAACCGTTAATTTGAATAGCATATTTGATGCCCCTAGAGGTTATAGAATTTGATAATTTTTGGTGAGGATGATCAACTTGTCATAGATAGTATCGCCACCAAGTTTCATCAAATTCTAAAACCTCTAGGGTAGGTAAAAATGGCGGCGTGTAATTGTATAAGTAAGATTCCATAAGTAAGAGTATCTCTCCCCATATACATATATATATATATATATATATATATATATATATATATATATATATATATATATATATATATATATATATATATATATATATATATATATATATATATATATATAGGGGAGTGTGACTTTGTATGCCCATGCATTTTTTTTTTGCAGACGTATACCCATGCATTGAAAGCTTCATTATATGCTCCCCTATTAACATACAAAGAGGTTTCCAAATTTGCTATTTTTTTGTGGAGATGATATATATGTTGAGATGATCATCCTTACAAAAAAATCAGCAAAATCTAAAACCTCTAAGCATTTCAAATAAGCTCATAAAATTAATGGTTGAAATGGACAGACGATCCAACTTTTATCATTTTGATACACCTAGAGGTTTCAGAATTTGCTGATTTTTGGTGAGGGTGAT
The DNA here is from genome assembly GCA_947650365.1 of Chamaelirium japonicum. NCBI lineage: Eukaryota > Viridiplantae > Streptophyta > Magnoliopsida > Liliales > Melanthiaceae > Chamaelirium > Chamaelirium japonicum. The sequence continues at coordinate 26,086,596 of OX393559.1, read as the reverse complement.
CATCTTGCTATAGATAGCATATCCACCAAAAATCAACAAATTCTGAAACATCTAGGTCCATCAAAATGTTTTTTTTTTGCTAGATAGGTCCATCAAAAATGTTAGAAAATGTTAGAAGGTTTATCAGCCATCCATTTCAACCGTTAATTTAATAAGCTTATTTGAAATGTTTAAAGGTTTCAGAACTTGCTGATTTTTTGTGAGGATGGTCATCTCAACATAGATACCATCTCCACAAAAAATTAGCAAATTTGGAAACCTCTATGTATGTTAATAGAGGAGCAAACATTGAGATGACCTGTAAAGGTGACTTCTTGTTAGTCTCATATTTCTCATCTATTATTCCGTAGATTTTCCTAGATCCAAGTGAGTTCATGCGAAACAAAGATCTTTTCGTTGTTGTGCCCTGTAACCTTCAATATTATATTTCTGCATACGTAGAGTAACATATAAGTATATTAGATAAAAACAAATCAATGATGGCACATATGGATTTGGAGGATTTATGGCAATTGGCCATTTATGAAGATTAAAATGAAATATGGGCATATTTCGTAATACATAAATAGTTATGTATTGAATTCAAAATGTAGCTATATTGGCTCATGTCGTTATACCAATCTTTTTCTTTTCTTTGATTCTCTTTTCTTTCTTCTTTTTTTTTTCTTTTTTTTTTTTTTTTTTTTTTTTTGGGGGGGGGGGGGGGGGGGGGGGGGTGGGGGAGCTTAGAAACAAAATCCCATGAAAAAAACTTCAGAATGTAGGGTATCAAATGAAATTCAAGCAAATGTCACCGTACCTAAGTATTGAATGCAAAATAAAATCTGTTTCAAAACCAAAACAAAGGAGATGCCATCACTTGTTCTACTTTTCTTCTTCTTCCACCATTCTTACAAGAGAATTCTAATCAATACTATGCTACACAAGTGTTCTGACCAGTTGACATGGAGGGTGCGGTTATCAACCCATCTAAGAGGTACCAAACATTAGATACTATAGAATGAGCACCCATTTTCTTAAATGTTACCAGCAGTATGCATTGCATTATAGAGACTGATATAAACTATAAAGATATGAATACAAGTGATCTGCTATCAGATATGTTATTATAAACTTTTCTATGCTAATTTTGTAGTACTTATATATGTACTGGCAATCCCTTCTCTTTATTGTTTAACTGACTTATTGGAAGGCCTTATGAGATATAGGTATCATAATTTTTTTATTTAAGCATGTCACAAGTTAATGTTCTAAATTTTATTACAATTGCATTTGTAAGTTGTACCGTACTATTTATGGCTAGCAACAATCCATTCCTACCAAGAGAGATTTTAAAACAATAACAATTTTTCCTTACTTCCTAATTTTCCTATTAATCTTCAATTTTTTGTTTTTTTCTAAATTTTTATTTTCTTCCAAAATTTTAAGTAGACCATTTGACCAATTGAATAAACTTTATTCCCAAAACCAAAACTCCTCCAACAGCATAAATCTAAATTAATTCAACATAAGTTACAATAACCAAAATAAACATTAAAGAATGGTGAATGCTATATGAAGCAAACTATACTAGTATGCATCGAATGAAAATAAATGTTGAAATACACAAATTTTAAAGCAAGTTGATGTTAGTCGGAACCAAATACAAGAACATTTTGCTTGTTTAAAAGCAAATAAGGCTATAATGGTAAGTAAAAAGTGACTAGTTAAAAAACAATTTATCATATATAGAACAAAGCAAAATGTAAATTGCACCTCCTCCTGCATCAAGGAGCATCTTCAACATGGACCGAGGACCCAACGTAGTGCGAATTATGTCAGCCACAGCCTGTGCAATCAAATGCAATAAATAACCAAAGCTAACAGAATAGTGCAACTTGAGTATGAGAGGTCACATTAAGTAAGGCCAAGTTGGGGCTTAGAATTTTGATAATTCTTGTCTTTGAAATGCAGCATAAATGAAAGAGAAGTTTTTCAATTGCATTTCTTCATGGCAGTTTCTCAGGTGGATCCTTCAATGACTCAACCCATGTATGGAAGAGAGAACAAAATGCGCTAACATGTCCTATCTATATGGGTATGCTTTATGTGCCAAAGTATGATCCATCTAGGTTTGAGGACTTCTTTCAAAACCAACACTCATCTCATACTTACGTTCAGGAAAACAATGACCCTTAATATATAATGCTTAAAAAAGGCTGCACGGGAAGAAAGATTGTCATAAGATGGACATAAGGTGCCAGTTTCAAAAATGATAAATAATCCTAGTAAATCTTCCTGGAAACCTCAGTTTCTTTGTGACTGGTCAACCACATCCCAAATCACATTTACTCTCAGAACTGCTATTTATGATCCAAGAAAAGTTATCCCAACTTTTAAGTTCAAGTTTGTCATGTGGTGCATTCCTATGGAAGGCCATATACACCAACAGGCTAGCAAACTTCAAGCAGTCAAATCCATCGTTCCATAATTTATAGGTCCACGCTCTTATTGCAAGACCTTCCAACCCAAATATAAGACAATTCATTAAAGGGGTCAGAGCTGGTTATTTAATACAATTAAATCATGTCGTATAACTCCAATCAGTGGTACTCACAGGCTTACTCCTGCTCATAGTTCTAATTAATGGCAATTGATATGCAAAAGATGCCCCTTTTAACTCAGGGAAGTCTGAGACTAGATTGGCATCCCATATATAGTGTGCAAACTGTCTATGAGATAAACCTGTCCTGAGATGATTGGTTGTATCTTTAGAAACTTCTCATATACAACCCCAGCAAGCCGTACGGCCCGTACCCATCTTCTAAAACTGTTCATAATAAAATAAGCCAAAACTTTATGCAATAACTCAGACAGATACACAGTGTTGATTTACAATGAAGTATACAGCTTCTCTTATGCTTATACATGACTCATTTCAAGCATCTTTCCCACCTATCTAATAAATTGTTATATCACAAAGTTCATAAAACAGGAAAAAGGGAAAGAAGGGGGGATGCACCGGTGGGGAGGGAGGGGGGTTTAACGTGGTTATTCTTCAAGCATGAACGGTAACCATGTGAACAGTAATTTCATTTTTTTTCCCTTGGTGATGAATGGGACAGATAATGAGATTGAGGATGGAGGGATGGCTAGTATGGTGTCAGGGCATCACCTTTTTAAGTTAGATCTGACGGTTCCTGGTGATGCCTTAAGTGGGGTTCCAATAAGATATATAGATGGATCTAATAAGCTTAAGTCAAGATCCAATATAACATAAAGGAGGTTTTAAACTTCTAATTGACTTAAACATATGATCCAAGTCAAAATAAGTCCTGAAACCAAATTAGACCACATAGGGGTAAAATTATTAAAATGGTTATTTTGCAGAAAGTGCAAAAATGGAAGGACAACTAGTTTGAACGACACGTCAGCCTGCATCACTGTGACAGGATTCAGTAGACCAGTATAAGTGAGTCCATATCTGCCTCACTTACTTTACAATAGATTGTTTTCCTCATAGGATATTGACTTAGAACATGAAAACAAGAACTAACAAAAAACATTATCTGTAGGCATACACCTAATGATAGACAAAACCAGAAGGTATTTAACACTAGACATATAGGGATATGCCCACACTAGCAATGGCCAATAAAGATAAGCCATGGTCGCCAACTATGTAAAGAACCATCCGAATGGTACGGCCAACTGAATTTAAAGCCAGACTTTAATTGTGCAGGTTTAAAATCAGCATGAAAAAACAGTCCAAATGAATATTAATACTAAACATATCAACAACCAATAAGTACTGAAACCAAATTACACCAAAAAAAAAAGAAAATAATAAGCCATACTCACCTTAGAAGCTTGGATGTTGGCATGTTGCACCTTACGTCCAGATTCCCGTTTTGTAGAATCTTCTGCTCATTACAGTTCATACAAAGTATTAAAAAAAATTCTATGTAGGTATTAAGAGAATTATGGATATATGTTAAAAGATGGGGACTTGAGAATTTTGAAATAGAGAACAGAAAAAAAAAAAAAAAAAAACCAATAGTGGGAGCAGGTCAAGATGAAGCTGAGATACTTTAACTAACAGGTTCTGTTCGATAGACCATATAATATAAATTAATTGATAACAACACAAATTTTATACAGTCAGCAAAGCAGTTATACCATAACAATTTTCTTAGTTATCCCTAAAGATCAATTTTGTAAAAGTCCCTCAAGAAAAAAAGATTTAAAACCAAGTTTTTCAGATGCACATTTTTTTACAATCCCTTATCAACCCCAAGCAGGATGGATAAACGCTAATAATTCTGTCCATAATCCTAGGAAAGGTAGGGTTTGCCACATGAGGAAAATCTTTACTATGAATTAAATATAATCATATCAGAAAAATACATGAGGTCTCTGAACAATGCCAAGGATCATTTCCTCTATGACAATAAAAGCAGGTCTTTCTTCTGCTTTTTCAGTTTAAGGAAAAGTTAGGTACACACCAAGTGCTTTTTATTAATCAAAACAGATGGTATACACAAGATCACTAGAAAACCTTCTTCCTTAGTAAAAGCTTCGTATGAAGAAAAATGGCATGGCGAAGGAAAAGCAAGAAACATAAGAAACAAAACTTAAGACCAATCATGAGGAAAACTGATGGGGGGGGGGGGGGGGCGGGGAAGACGATGATCACAAACACAAAAGAGGAAGATCAAGATAAAGAGAGGGGGGAGGGGGGATCTAGAGTCCACCATATGTCAGAGGAATACTCCTCCTCAAGTCACATCCAATCAGGAAGAAATTTTTTATTTCATAATTCATTGTTTGCAAATAATAAGTGTCGGGCCTTACATACTATATAGTGGCCGGTTTACATGCATAAAGTTTCACAAACAATATGGGACTAAAATAAAGTAAAAACATGACTTAAACAGCAAGTACAGAAAACAGAACCCTTTCTTACATAGTTGGGGGTAAGTAGCACTTATGGAGCCCAATGGGGTGCATGAATAAATATATTAAGGTATTAACGTATCGCTAGAATTTTATATTAAATTTGTATGATGAAACTAAAAAATTCAATAGCCTTTTGTATTATATGCACTCTTATGTAGTGATAGTAAATTACTAAATTAGTAATGACTAAAGAGAGACACATAAGTGCATATAATAGAAAGGAGTGGTGTATATATAAACCCTAAGAAATGTCAATACAGTATCTGCAAACTAAATCCCCACCCATAAAGAAATTGAAAAAGTGCAAACGTGAAACCGCTAGGTTTCTACTTGACCTCACACAAGAGATCCAAACCCAACCAATCACTTCCTTAGCTCTCTACTTGTCTCTTTCATTGGAGACTAGTTCTCTCAATGTGAACACTTAAGCTTCAGGAATTTACAACAGATTTAATGTACTTTGTCTCTCTCCCTCAACACTTCACGCTCATGATGACACTTACCATTATTCCTTTTTGAATCTCCGTTTCACTTTCACCGTCTTCCTTACCCCTTACCTCAGTTCTTCCCTTTTATCACATCCACGCATCAATAGCCTCATTAAAATAAGGAGAATAAAGTAACATTATGTTGCATAGTTAAGTTTAAGTTAACCTCTAGTTCAATGGATCATGCAAGGACTTATTTCATTCTTTCATGATCTGTAGTAGGATTGGGCCTGACTGTTCACTGCAGAGTCGGACATGTTTGACCATGGTTCATCTCAATCACGACCTGATGCCCCGAGCAAAAGCTCACTAAAGCAATGCACCAACAACATTATCCTTAAGGCTACAAAGTAGTAAAGACTTCAAACGCTTCCCCAAGAAACTAAAATGGGTATGAACGACACCAGGAATTGGCATGATCAAATTTGTATCACAAAAACCTCATCATTATACAAGACAAACTATTTGGGCCATTGATTCTTCGTAAAATAAAATCATCACCAGTTGAACAAATAGTCAAAGTCCAGACTCATCCTGCCATCCTTTAGTGTTTTCCTAACAGAGGCAGTGAGGCACCCAAAAGGAAATTGGCATATGCTGGAATGAAGTGATGCACCCTCTTCCCTAATGACCAAACCACCACAAATGTGAAACTCACCAAATAAAGTAAATAAATAGTTCAAGAATCTATCCATAAGTGAAAGCAAGTCCAATTTTCAATATCAAACCAAAGAGCTTTCAGAAAGATTTCACGGAGCAACAATACACTCTCTTGTCTAAGACTCTAAGCCCACAAACAAGTTAGCAACACCTTTTTCCTTAAATATGAAGCAAATCCAATATCAATGCATCCCCGTAGTATTTAATCGTGACAACTACTCATCAAACGACCATACACATAATGAGAGAGAGATTCAATTGATTCAAGGATCAGAAACCATGACATAGGGCAACCTTTCGAATAAAAACCAACTCCTTGGTTGCTATATGAATAGGATGGGTAACCTTGTAAAAACTCCCCAAAAAAGTCTGCTACTATTTTCTTATCTAGACAGTACGTTTTCAGTGCCCTGAATATTTGCCAAAAAAAATAAGCAACCAAACTTGTAACACCGCTTGAAAGAAAATAAAGCAACTTCCTCCAACACCACAAAAATAGTTTCACTTAAATTCTCTTTGCCATGGTTCAATAATGACGACGAAGCCTTCCATAAGACAAAGGTTCCTAGTAATGAAAGGAATAACCCTCAAGGCACTACAGAATAAAGTCTATACGGACCACAATCTTCTTACAAGTTGAAAGATTCAATTTAGACAATGGTTTTCTTAAAGACCCACCCTTCCGCCTATTAGAAAGATTAAAAAGATTCAACATAACACAATATCATGATTATAAAGTCTTTTTTCCAAGCAACAAAATATTCCATCTAATTCTCCAAGTCATGTGCGGTGTTGCTTCTATTTTTGCAAAATAGCTTTTCAGGATAATTTACAGTAGCGCTATGAAAGTAGCTCTTAATATGTTCATATTTAGTCAACTCGTTTGTAAAAGCACTATTTTGATGAATGACAAGATGGGGGGAGAGACCTAAACCCAAGCTTGATTAGATTTAGGTATAAACTTTATACCTATACCTATCACTTGCCGTGTTCACATCGATACAGATTCATCTCAACTTATTTTTGGGTTGATGCATTAATCCAAATTTAAATGGAATTTTAATCGAGGATTTCTCTCTAGGTTTGGGCTAATTTTTAACTTGGAGCCGATCAATATAGCCGTTGTTTTGTAACTATGGTTATGGATCTATCTCAAATAATTGAGTTGGGTTGATGTGTTCAGGCCAAAGTTGGAAGACTTTGACTTAGGATTTTTATCTTTAGTCAAAATGGGTCCAAATTGTTACAGCCAAGATGTCAACCAAGTTGAAACATAGCTAGGTTAAGACCTGCACCCAACCCACAGCTTCAATTCGGGGATCCGGGTGGAGTGCTGGACACAAACCAATTTGGCCTTGGTTTAGTTAAGGTCTACTGAACCAATTACATTTCTAGTCCACATGCGAATCGGCCATTTTTCCTACTTAACTAAAATAAAATACTCTTACATTTAGTGTTAAAAAAAAATCATGTTAAAACTCTCTTTCCATTAAAAATCCATAGAGGCATTCTTCTTAAGCATCGCCAAGCATGCCATTAATGTCCCTGAGTGCATCATATTCACTAAATGCAAATTATGCAACAAAGGCATCCATTCCATCGACCCATTTCTTCATTTTTCCACCTAAAGCTTGCAGTGAATTTTCTCGATCACTCACACGTAGAGAGCCTCGCCTCGCCGTAACATATAGTGCTTTACCCCTAAATTTTGAACTTTAAAAAAAAAAAATTGGATACCCCTTTCCTATTGTTGATGAACAGTGATCGTTGAGCAACAATCTAACGGTTGTTCAGGATAATGAAGTCGCATCAGCAGTTCACAAAAAGAGATGCAACCAAGATCAGACACAGAAGAGAGAGAAACCGAAGATGGGTCAAATGGAATTGAAGATCGAAGTCCTAAATGGCTAAATCAGTGGGCCCTAAACAAACCCATTAAACTTCTCTCAATGAATCAGAAAAATTAGATTTTCACACTCCATGGCAGCTGAAGCCAGGGACAGTAAACCCTACATCTTGATGCAAGGATAGAGATGATTGAGATCTAGAGAGAGAGAGAGAGAGAAGAGGCTTACTGAGGACGAGGACGGGGGCGTGCATGGCTGCAGATGGTAGGTGCCGGGAATGCCCCTCTTCGTCGCGGCGGCGATGCCCGAAATGGCCCCCTCTTTCTTTCCTCGGACGAGAACGATGCGCGCGCAGTCTCGAGTGTGCACCGAGGAAGCAAACCCTCGACCCTTCTCGTTATACCCTAGAGAAAGAACACGTGAAGCGCACCTGAGAGCATCTCCAACCGGCTCCGTAGGCGAGCTCTGAAAGCCACGTGGCACTCCGAATGAAAATGGGCGCTCCAACCGGCTCCGAAGGATGCTCTGAAGGCCTACGTGGCATGCCACGTAGGCCACGTGCGGCCCGGACCTCCGAAGCCCTCCACATACAACAGAGCTCCTTCGGAGCCTCCGAAGGAATAAAAAAGGGAAATTTTATTCATACCCCAAAAATCTGTAATTAGCCCCCGTATCCCTAGCGTTTCTCAATAACTTACTCAACAATCCTTTAATACCAACAATACCCTTTTTTTTATACCCCAAACCCCAAAGCCCCTGCTCAGCGTCTTTTGTACCCCAACCCAACCCAATGTTCGTTTAAACTTAGCCCACGCCCAACCCGTCGGGTTGTGCGGGGTGGGTTCGGGTTAACCCGCCCAAAGTCGGGTTGGGTTCGGGTTGGCCCGCCCAAGTTGCAGCTAGGGGTGGCAATGAGTCGTGTCGTGTCGGGTTCGTGTCGTGTCCAAAACCCCTAGACCCGGACCCAACCCGTTTAACTAATCGTGTCTAGATCCTAAACCCGTACCCGACTTGCTAATAAACAGGTAGACACGATAAGACCCGATAAGACCCGTTTACCACCCGGATCTATTCAGTTGACCCGATCCGACCCAATCTGACTTGACCCGACCTGACCCGAAAGACCCACTGGTTTTATATATTATAGTATCGGATTGTTGGTAGACCTGACCCGACCCGACCCGACATGACCTATTGAATACTAAACGGGTCTTCCTGGGTCTACCGTGTCCAGACCCTAAACCCGGACCCGACCCGTTTAATAAACGGGTCTATCGTGTCGACCCGTTTACGACCCGAACCCGTTTAGCCTTGACCCAGACCCGCTAACTTCGTGTCGGGTCCTGTCGGGTCGAGGAGAAATGATTCGGGTTGGGCTCGGATTAGCCCGCCCAAATTCGGGTTGGGTTCGGGTTGGACTCGGGTTGGGTTCAGGTTGGCCCGCCAAGTTGCAACTCTACTTGTGCCTTCAAGTATCAGCCAACTGCATGGGTTTATTTAAGAGTGGGGTGTATTCAAGAGTGCATATAATTGGGGTATATTTAAGGGGGTATGTGTTTGATTGGGGTATAATCAAGTTGGGGCGGGCCATTTAACTGGGGTGTATTGAAGGTGGGGTGTAAGGGGGAAGGGTATTTTTGGAATAGGAATGGGGTATGAAAAAAAAAAATGGGGTGTATTCAAGTTTGTTGGAAATGGGGGCTAATTACAGATTTATGGGGTATGAATAATATTTCCCATAAAAAAATTATGTCTTTTTTTAAAAAACCCCCCAGAACTTCATAAATTATTTTATATATATATCAAAACATGTACTTTTTAACAGATTTGGTGTAACTTTGGAGACTTTGGATAACTTGTAAATATATAGGGTGTTTCATGCAAATTGCTCGGATATCCCGTTCGGAGGCCGTTGGAGCTGAACCTCTCAACGAGGGCGCCTCCGATGAGGTGGCAGCAAAATGTGGGCCCCACTTGCTTCGGAGGTGCTCCGAGCTTCAGAGCCGGTTGGAGATGCTCTGAGAGGTGAGGACGTAGGCAGAGAGCTGCAACTCAGGCAGGTAGGGTCGGGTTGGGGGTCAACCCAAGTTTAACGCAAGCTCTGAAACCCTTAACCCTAACCCAACTCAGCCTCCAACAACCAGAGATGCCCAGCCCAAGCCCAAGCCTAACCCTAACCCTAACCCTAACCCCAACCCCAACCCAAACAAAAACTTTCATTCTCGGGTTGGGCTGGCGTTAGCCCAAGTTAGTAGGATGGGTCGGATTGTGCAAGTTCGGGTATACTAATTTCCAATCATTGTTTAAAATTTTGAGCTTTGAAGATCAAAAACTAAAAATAACTTAATACCTACTAACAGTACCATAGAACTTTATTACATTTCTATCCATGCAATTTACTAGATTATCAGATGATGTCTTTATTTGATAAGCATTAAGCAAAATAATAATATGGGACTCGGTGAAACGGATGGTTGTGATTGCGACCCTCAACATTTGAGTACTCGGGATAGTTATGATTGTTACCTATAATCATAGACTCACATATATACATGAGTACTATATTAGGATTTGGTCGGGTTGCCCATGCCCGATCCAAATTCAACTCAGGTTGTATTTTTTCAATCCTAACCCAACCAAATCCTCAAATACATCAACCCAAAACCACCCAAAACTTAGATCGGGTCGGGTCAACCAGGCCAAGTTGCAGCCCTATGTAGACCTTGATGTGTGTGTACGACGCGAGTCAAAAAAAAGCTGGAACCGAGAGCATGCATTACACATGTGCCATGGGCATGTGAAAATGAGTTTATGGAAGGGGAAATATGAAATGGGCCCTAATGCTTTTTTTATTATGGCCCGGCCAGGCGGTCAAAGGACAGGGCGCTAGAGCATGGGCTTAAAGAGGTCCGAAAATCGAAACGGGGAAGGCAACATAAATCCTATTTTTATTCATTTTTCTAATCTCGTGAGCATGACATCAACCGCTAGGATTCGCACACGCAAACAAGGTAACATGGTCTTGAGGAAAAGTTTGATTCACGTCGGGAGTTGAAGCACATTACATAATCCATTCTTTTGTACAAGATTTCTCAGAAGTATTATTGGAGATCCCACTTTTAATTTAAACTTAAATTATGGTAATCCTGAAGGATCTTACAAGCTTAAGAACTCAGTCGGATATGCAGCAATCTTCCATCCATCATCTTCTTCTATAATTATATATGTCGCTAAATATTCATATTCTTCACCAAAAAAATATTCTAATGCTGCATGATTTATCGCGCTTGTGGGGGGTTTTTCTGAACTCGGGCGGTTCAGTTGGCATGCACAATCTAATAAACCAAGGAATGCAGTATACCAGATTTACGTGGAAAAACCCATTTTCAATGTCGAAGAGAAAAAAACCCACGGGGTGGGGCGAGTATGCACTAGGCAAACGGGTTACAAACTCTCACCCTGACCCTCTTACACCCAGAGAGGACCCCTCTCTCTCTCTCTCTTTCTCTCTCTCTCTCTCTCTCTCTCTCTCTCTCTCTCTCTCTCTCTCAAGCTTTGAAAACTCCGAAAAAAATTAGGCAGCACCTCCTTCTCCAGAAAATCAGATCCTTCTCTCTTATGGGTAGGTCCCCTTTTATAATGTTGCTAGGTGACAGTTGTTGTCTTCTGTGTGGGGCGGGACTGATGGTGTGCTCCCGCAGTCTGCGCAACTGCCCCGTGCGTGTGCGACATGTCATCTTGCATGCGTTGGGTAATCATAGATGGTGATACTTGCCTTACCGATCGACTGGGAATCTCGGGGCGTCAGGTTGTCCTCCCTTGGTTATCGCCCGGCCGAGATTCTCGGAAATAACTACCGCACCATCACGAGGCATGATCTTCGGGCCAGCGCTTCGCGAGAATATTGGAGCTGCGTTGAGAAAGTGGAACTCCCCCTCTAATCCCACTTCGTCTCAACCAGCCAAGCCCTTCAGGTCAACCCGCCAACTGACTGTTGTGAGACTGGGGGGGTCAATACTTACATAATTGGGTGAAATACACGGCCGACCGGTGCGAAACGCACTGCCGACTAGGTGCGTGGCTGGCCAGGCCCAGCAGGATGAAGCGCGCGGCCGACCAAGCCCAGCAGGGCGAAAACCGCGACCGACCAGGCCCAGCTGGGCGAAACACGCGGCCGATCGGCGTGTAATGCGCGGTCGGCCGGGGCAGGGTGCGTAGCCGAGTCCTGAGCACTTCTTCTGTATTTGTTGAGGTACACACAGCGCTGACATCAACATTTCTTGCAAAGAGTATCGTCTGCTTGATTAGGAATGATGGTGATGATGTACCTCTCAAATCCAGTCGAGGATATACAAAAAATATGAGTTCATCAAGGTCCTTATAGGATCGCATCACCGACGATAATTGTATAGTTTTTGTTGGGCTTGTCATGGCCTACGTCAAAAAAATCTAGATTTGATAACACAATAGTGTTAATCTAGCAAGAATGTGACTACATAAAAATCATATATACCTCTACTAGGAAGCTAACAAATGCAACATTGATGAATTCTGTCTTATCTAGACGCATGTTCTGCACCAAGTGCATAACTTTTATAGCATTCCAGATCATGGATCATTGAATTGATGCACTAACAATTTGGTCCCACAATCTTTTGAATATGACATGCAATATTTGTCAAAATTCACCGCCGAACACAACTGTACTCCCGCCGAATGATTTTCTAACAATACTTGTTGTCTTTGAGCATTCGATCTACCGCTTCAAACTTATAACCT